>PVJS01010938.1:0-46801 GCA_004027185.1 Glis glis
AGAGAGAGAGAGAGAGAGAGAGAGAGAGAGAGAGAGAAAGAGAAAGAGAGAGAGAGTTGAGGCAGAGGCTTCGTGCTGACTGGAACACTTTCCCCAGATGACTTGGTTGGAAGTAATCTGGTGAAGGTGTTTGTGTGTGTGTGTGTGTGTGTGTGTGTGTGTGTGTGTGTGTGTGTGTTTCATGTACATGTGCAGTATATTCGTGTTTCCACGTATGCCTGTGCATGTAGTGCAGGTTTGCGTTTGTATACGTCTGTGTTAGTATTTCTTGGCATGTATGTGCATGTTTGTGTATTTGTGTTAGTGCTTCTCTGTATGTGTTTGTGTCTGCATGTATGTTTGTGTGCTTCTCTGGGTGTATATGTCTGTGCATATGTTTGTGCATGCATGCAATTCTGTGTCTGTGTGTTTGCATTAACGTTTCTATGTATGCATGTGTGTCTATTTGTGTACCGTGTTCAGTGTTTCTGTGTGTATGTGTATATTTGTGTGTGTTTGTGTATTGTGTGTTTCTGTGTATGTATGTACATGTTTTTGCATATAGGTATTTGTATGTGTAGTATGTTTCTCTACAAGTATGTGCATGTTTGTGTATGTGTGTTTCTCTGTGTATTTGTGTCTGCATGTATATTTGTGTGTTTCTCTGAGTGTATCTGTGCATATGTTCGTGTGTGTGTGTATGTATGCATTACTGTTTCTATGTATGCACGCATGTCTATGTGTGTACAGTATTCAGTGTTTCTATGTGTGCATGTATATGTTTGTGTGTTTTTATATGTATACTGTGTGTTTCTGCATTTGCATGTATATGTTTTTTCATGTGGGAGTTTTTATATGTAGTGTGTGTTTCTTGGTGTGGATGGGTATGTCTGTGCTTGTGTGTATGTGTATGTGTGTTTGTGCATTAGGTGTTTGTATGTGTATTGTGTGTGTTTGTTTGTATGTGTATTGTGTGTGTGTGTATGTGTGTGTGTGTGTGACTCCCTGTCCCTTGTTTCACCGTGGGAAGGCTGAAGCCAGCCCCACTTAGGATTTTGTGTGTAACGTGTCTTCTCTTTCTGTGGAAGTCGTAGGGCCGTCTCTGTTCCTCCGCCAATGGCTCCTGATGATGTATGAACATCGCTTTCAGGCTGTTTTCCTTTGCTTTTCTGAGCACGCGGAGTGCCTTCGGTCTAGAAACATGTTTCCTATGTCCAGGAGGTTCCCGAGCCGCGTCTATGCTGGCGTCTCATGTGGCAGCCTCCGGGGCCACCAGCACCCTCCCTCTGGAGTCCCACCTTCCCTCGACATGTGGCCTTGCTCCTCATCCAGGGCACAGCGATGATGGTGGGTGTCGCTTTGACATAGGCTGTGAGGGTTGTGGCTTCTGTCTTGGTTGCTCTCTCTGGCTGTTTCTTGGATCTCTTAACCTGGGGCAGCTAGCTGTCAGGCTGTAAGGAGAGGCCATGATGAGGAACCCAGGTCAGCGGGAACCTTCCCACCCCCAGCCAGGCCAGATGGGACCCAGCCTTGCACCATGAGCCCGGTGACCCAGCTGAGCCACGGAAATGCCAGGTCACAGTCTGGGTGATTTGTGTCCAGCGATGGATAATTTACACAGAGTTTGTTTCCTGGAAGTGGGGTGCCACCAAAACAGCCCCCGAAAAACACGAATGTGCTCTGAGCCAGGAAGGGGTGGGGCTGGGAAAGGCCGAGGACTCAGCCCGCAGGCGGAGCTCCGGTTCTTAGAGGAGCTGTTCACAGAGCTTTGGGCATTGAGGAGGCTGCAGACAAAAAAGCCAAGAGAAAGACCAGGGGAGTCTCCTCAGACTGGAGAAAGAGGGAGCCCCGTTAACAGTGCGGGTTTCCCACCCCACTGTGCACTGCTGTGTGGGAACAGAAAACCAAGAGCCTAGCGCGCGAGGCCGTGGCCAGGGAGGCCTCCATGCGCGGCCGGAAGGGGCCTGTCTTGCTGGCTGCTTCCTACGGTGAGGATTCCTCCTCCATATCCACGGTCGCTTCTGGAGGAGGGGTGGTAGGGACAGCCGCTGTTCAGAAACACCGGTCCAGAGTGCGAGGCAAGAGGGCCCCTCTCTCCTCAGTTCTCGACCTTGACATATTTCTTCAACTCTTTCTAAAGCCATGTGAGTACCATTGTCCTACCCCGCAGCTGCCAGGGCAGAGGGGTGCACTGTTTGAGGAGTCCTCAGAGGCCCTGCCCCACCCCTCACTTTCCCGCCACCCACTCCCTGGGTGCACCTCATGTGCCTCGCCCTCCTGCCCTCCTCTGTGCCTATGGGTCCTGCTCCTGCCGTGCCGCCGCCCACACCCCGGCTCTGCTGGCAGCTGGCTCTCTGGGACATGGCCTTAAATGTGGGGCGGTCCTGGCATCCGCTTCCAGTGAGGATGAGACCACGCTGTTCAGGTCTACGCGTGTGAGGAGCCCTCAACGTGGGTCCCACGGTGGGACTCCGCTGCCCCTTCCTTGGGGAACCAGCATTCATGTCTTCCCAGCTCCTGTCCTGCTGGTTGGCTCTCCTGGAGGAGACGGGAGACCTCCTCCTGGAGGGAGGAGCCCCTGCATCCTCCTGTGAGCAACATGGGGAGGAAGGCAGAGATCCTCCCATGGTCCTCCTAGGACCTGAGCCATCAGCCCTGCCCGCCCTGCCCTGGCCTACTGCTGGCTGGGCCGCTCTGACTGGGGCCCTTGGGTGAGCAACCATCTTTGGCTCTCTTGCCCGTGGACACAGAGCTCTCATGGTGATTCTGAGCCTTCGGGGATCCCACGAGGCAATCAGCCTCCAGCTGCTGTTTCTCTCATTCCCCTGACATCCATCTGCCTTCCTCCTCCTTCTGGAACTGTCTTCTCTCTCTCTCTCTCTCTCTCTCTCTCTCTCTCTCTCTCTCTTTCTCTTTTTAATCCATTTCTATCTTTAAGAAATGCCCCAGGCACTGTGGTATACACCTGTAATCCAGTACTTGGGAGGCCAAAATAGGATGATCACAGGTCCGCGGCCAGCCTCAGCAACTTAGTGAGGCCCTCTGCAACCTAAAGAGACCCTGTTTCCAAATACAAAATAAAATAGGGCTGGGGGTGTAGCTCAGAGGTAGGATGCCCTTGGGTTCCATCCCCAGTATCTCTCTCTCTCACACACACACACACACACACACACACACACACATGCACACACACACGCACACACGTCAAGTCGCCCTGCCTGAGGACTGTCACAGGAAGCAGCATTCTGCTCGCCTGTCTGTGGTCATCCTGGGGAGGAATCTGGTGTTGTTTTCATTCTTCTTTTGTTTCTTTCAGGTTTTCGATTGTTTTTATTTTGAGGAGCTGGGGGTTTCTATTTTTCTTATTTTGAAAAAAATAACAAAGTATAAAACAAACCCACTACTAGCTCTTGCCATTGTTCCAACAGCAGAGGGCCGAGTATTCTATTTGAAATGTAAAACATGCTCCCTTCTGCACATTCTAGCGTCTCTGAGATGGGATGGATGGCCCTGAAATCGACTTGCGAGGAAGCCTTGTGTCCTAAGTTAATTGGAGGAATTTTTTTCTTTCATAGTGGTGAATAAAAAAAGTGGTATACTTTTTATCGATAGCATTATAGATACATTCCAACATTTTCCAGGTGAAAATAAGTTAGAAATGTTAAAATAATTCTAAAGTGTCATAAAATAACCTGAAAATTCTTAAAGTGAATTCCAGAATCTTAAAAATAAAGGGCTCCAAATGGATTCTGATGAGCCTAATTATCACTAGTAAGTAATAAACAGCAAAGCTCAGGCGTGTTCCTTTTTGACCAGGTGATTTCAAACACACTTTCGTTGTGACAGTGTCCCAGAGGCCGTGCAGTGGCTGCAGTCCTTACCCAGCCACCTCCCTGGCTAAACACCTGCTGATGCTGGAGACTGCAGTGTCCACCATGTTGGCGATTAAAGCAAGGATTTCTTTGTTGTCCCTGAACCAAACTGGCTCCTTCCAGACAACAGTCAGGATCGGAATAGTCATAATTCCACTTGCTTCTCCAAAGCCAAGATGTACCTATGTAGAAATCCTTTTTGAGTTTTTTTCAAGGTATTTGTATGTACGTCAGTTGGAATTGAATGTCACGCACCTAGCTCTGCCGCATAGGATACAATGTTCACTGCTGAACACTGGCGTTATTGTTCAAGAAAGTACTAACGACACTTGACCATGTAAAAGAACGAACTTGGGATACAGAGAAAACGGGCTCCAGTGCCTGAACAAAGGGGAGGGCACTGAGGAGAGGGGGCCACAGGCAGAGGACAGGTGCTGTGGCACCGCCCACCCGCACCTCTACTAGCATCTGCAGCCCTGTCAGGCCCCACGTGCCGCACACCTCAGGGCCTCTGGCACACAGACATGCCCATCATGCTCAGCAGTACACTGTTCTTCCGCACATGCCATGCTCTTACACTCTCATCCCACCTGAAGACCCCCTTTTGCAACCAGAGAAGGCAAACCTGTGTGCACATCCCTCGAGGAGCCGCCACCTGCAAGTTTCCTCAGCCTGAGTGTCCTCATGGACAAATTACTTTATGGGAGAATAAACAAAGAATAAATTGGGTTTTCTCTGGGCTCACAGAACCAGGAATAAAATGGTCTGAAAATCACTAACTGAATCTCCACTTTAGGTACTGCTTTTTAGGGACAAAAGGCTTTAAAGAACTTCCCACAGCAGGGTGTGGTGACACACACCTGTAACCCCAGTACTTGGGAGGCTGAGACAAGAGGATCACAGGTTCAAGAACAGCCTCAGCAACATAGAGAGGCTCTCAGCAACCTAGTGAGACCCTGTTTCAAAACAAAAAATGACTGGGGGTGTATCTCAGAGGTAGAATGCCCGAATTCAATCCCCAGTACCAAGAAAAAGAAAAAGAACTTGCCCAGGATGGAGGCAAAACTAGCCAAGACCAAGAAGATCAGGCAAGCCAGCTGATGATGGGCAGCCACACGACAGAGGGATGGAGGGACAGTCGAGTGGTGGTGTGAGGCCAACAAGCAAATACTGTCACATCACTGTATTCACAGCCACATAGCCCAGGCATTTGTGTGAAACACCCACAGATCCCCCTGTTTGCAGGGTGTGCTGTGGGACACAGCTTGGGGCTGGAGGGGGAAGGGCGGCCAGGAGGGCTGATGGAATTCCATCCTGCCCGAGAGGGGCAGGGAAGAGCCCAGGAGGAGGGCAAGCTTGAAGGTAATTGAAAGCTCTCTTTATTGGAGTATCTTCTTACACGGCTTTCTGTGGGTGTAGATTGTATCTGTGTGGTCCATACTATCCCAGAGTATTCCTGGCAAGCTGTATTTCTGTTACCATTTTAAAACTTTTTTTTTCCTCATATGAAGAAAGGCCTAAGAAGAGACTCCTAGATTGGGTTAAGGAGGAGGGAGGAGGGGGATCCGAAAGCAGTGGAGGTCATTTGAGTTTAGAATGCGTTGGGTACTGCGAACTCACTCATGAACGCACCGTGCGTCTCCCTTATCCTTGCTTTTGGTGCATTTATTATTATTATTATTCGTTCTGCAGCTGATGTATTCTATGAATTTCATGTACTAAAAAAGTTTGTTTCACCAATGGGAAGGCAAACGTGGCTCTGGATATCATGATAAACAGCTTTCGATGAGTGTGGGCTCCATATGACAGCCTTGCTGCGCGTTTCGACTCATCCATACGATTGGTTATTTAGGTGGGATGTGTTTCCCATAGCAGGACTCTCCCTGCAGAAGGCGCTGGCATCTCCCAGGGTCTTTGGAGGGACCATTCTCCTGGGAGCATAGTAGTTGTGTATCTGATTTTGAGAAGCAGGGCTTGCTTTGCACACAAGAAGCCTTAATTTGGGGAACATTATGCCAGGATTGAAGCATTAGTCAAAATCAGCCGCATGGTGCTGGATCTTCAATGATATGCAAGGCAGTGGGAGAGTTAGTGCACATGCCTGTGCATGTACGTGCATGTACGTGCATGCGTGTGCACCTGTGTGCATGTGTGTGTGCATGCACGCACACAGTTTCTGGATGAAATGTCTATAGTTTTCATCATACCTCCAGTGGGTTTTGATTTCAGAAAGCTTAAGAGCTGATTATCTCAAGACCAGGAGCAGACGGTGGCCCGCAGCGGTTCACAGGTCCTCCCATAGGGTCTGCGATGGAGGATGCTGCAGGGGACGAATCCCCTTAGAGTCTGCGGCTGCCCTTTCTCCTTGTGCAGCTCTGGGCAGGTCCTCTGACCTTCTGGGTTTTATTATCATCTGCAAAATACCACTTTTCAGAGTCCCTGTGAGAGTGAATTAGATTAATGTGGGTAAAACACCCAGCACATTCCAATTGTTTATTAAAAATTTCCACAAAGTGTCTGGAAAGTGCTGTCATGAGACCTGTCATCGGTGTCTGAAGGGGGAGGAGAAGCGTGTTTACATGACTGCATCAAGCCAAAGACACATTCGAATTCCCTAGTCCTTAAGCTTCCCCTGAGCTGGGAGAAGGGCTCAGACTTCGCTGCACTGTTTCACAGATCACGGTGCCGTGCCTGGCCTTGCCGCGGTGAGGGCTGGCGTACTCAGCACACCTGTCCTAACTTTGTCCTACCACAGTCACGCTGTCAGGGACCACACCTTTCTCTGGTGCTCAGGTACCTGGAGTAGTGGACCTTGCTCTAAAAACCTGGGTGGATGTGGGTTTACCCATGGACTGAAGGGGGCAAATTAAAGGAAGATGCAGGCCATGAGAAGGGGCAGGCAAAGCCGGGCATGGTGGCACATGCCTGTAATCCCAGGATTTGGGAGGCTGAGTCAGGAGGATGGCAGGTTCGAGGCCAGCCTCAGCAACTTAGTAAGACTCTGTTTCAAAATAAAAGAAAGAAGGAAGAAGAAAGAAAGAAAGATGGAGACTTCAGAAACCCCAGAAGCTGACAACCCTCTGGTTCAGCAGCGGGAGTGGTCTCAAAGGACAATCACACAGAATTTACCTAAGGGAACCCCAGTGAACGGAGAAGTTTCTCTCCCCACGATTAAGTAGAAATGCAGAGAAAACTCCAGAGGAGAGACAGTGACAAGCGATAGGTGACAAGCATCGTGTTGTGACGGTCAGGGTGCCTCACTCCGATCCCGCCTCGCTGGACACAGAGTGATGAGGAGGTAACTCTTGGAAGTCACTGAACAAAGGGACATGTGATTAAACTTGCATTTTGCATAGCTAAGTGGGATAATGTCTGACAGAAATCTTCAGGCTGAACACACACAAGCCAGAAATAATAAACTGTATCACATCTACAACAAGAGTAAAACTGCTTTGCAGTTTTAGCACAGTAAAATTAATTTTGAAAGTAAGCCGCTATTAATGGCGGAGAAGGGAGCGTTAGTTGAGAAATGTTAAAAGAGGCAGTGTTCTTGGTAATTAGCTTCTCTTGCTCTTCATTCTTGTAACTTTCATCAGGGACAGAAATTTAAAGTCTGGACCCAGAAGTCACGTTTTAGGATGGGCCTTGTGTCAATTCTAGACCTAAAGGCACATTTTCAAGAGAAGGGCCTCCTTTCTGTCCCCAAGCGTCTGTTTGGAAGGCCGGGGTGGTCACTTCCCGTCTTAGCTCTGGAGGACGCAAGCGGCTAAGGTGCTTCCTGATGTCCCTTACCTGGCTCTCACACCAGCACGACTTCCTGGGAGACTATGGTAGGCATGACCGTTTGCTAGTGTTTTTAATAAATCTAGTCTTTTTCTCCATGAACATGGAAACTGATTATCTCTCCAAACTCCACTTCTAGAGCCTTTGAGAAAATGAAATTTGGCCTTCAGTTTGCACAAGCTCCTCCGGAGTTGAAAGGGTCTTCGAAGGTTCCAGTTCTGCCTCCTCTGTCAGTGACTTGGACAAACCATTCCGTGGCTCTCCCTGGAATTCCCCGAGGATTCCGGAGTAGACACAGGAGAGACAGGCCTCTTGGACCCAGGCACCCAGGGCCAAGGCATTTTCTTTGGCCATCTGTATTTGCAGAGGAAGGGAAATGGACCTGCCAGGATTGACATTTGTGTTGTTCTGATTTCATGGCTTAGACCCGCGAGATGGGAAGGCTTGGGTCTGTCCTTGACTGCTGCTCTTGCAGCAGACCAGGCTGAGTACGTGAGTCCGCCGCAGCCTCCTGAGTTCTGCAGAACACAGCACACAGCTCAGTGTGCCAGCTAACGGTGTGGGGCACTCCAAAGTAGAAAGTAAAAGAAAATCTTTAGTAGCAAATACTTTTAAAAGGAGGTATATCAGCTTTGAATGTCAATTTTTCTTCTTCAGATAAAATTCAAGAAGTTGTTAGTGGTAAGCAGTATTTAGTTCTTTTATTTTTACTTTAATTTTTATTGAAGTTTCCTAATAGAGATCCTTATTTACTTAATCATTCCCAGCTGTGAGCTCACCTGTTTCTCTGGGCCCAAGAGCAGTCCCCGGAGAGTTTTATTATAATTTCCTCCTATGTCCTCAAACCAGCAGGAATGTGTTGAAGTGCTTAATAGATTCTCTGGGCTTTGGAATTTGGAGGAGAAGTCAGAGCCCCCCTTCTGGAAAGAGTCATTTCTTCTCCTTGGCTCCATGGCCCAGGGCCACCACTCCGCAGGACAAAAAGGACTTCTCCACCCATCCCCTGGGCAGGTTGGACGAGTGCAGCCCCGGGCAGCTGTCTCAGGACGTGTGAGCAGCCCCACACCCTCGCCACACTGCAAGCCTGCCGTGGGATGGCGGCTCAGATGCGGTTCTGCTCTTGCCCTCCAAAGCCCGACAAGTCAACTGATTCATTGTTCTTGCGAGTCCTCACGTTGCTGGCTTTCTGTGTGAGACAGAGCTAGGGCCTTTTCCTGTAAAGTTACAAGCCAAGGCTCAACTATTTCAGCAATGCTGTCTGCAGTGGCTGCCGTCCAGAGTTTGGGTGTGCGAAATTCTCTTGGTTTCCATTGCAGTCTCCGTGGGCAAATTAACAGCCCCCATGATCTTTGTGCGCCCCACATAAACACCTGGCTGGGAGGAGCTGTTTAAAAGCAGCCTCTCTGTTCACCCAGGGTGCCGGAGACTGCCACATCCCTGCCATGTTGGCCTTGGATCCAGGCTCCTGGTCCAAGCCAGACCCTTCCCACATCCAAAACTCCCCCAGAGCATTAACCTGTATGAAGCTGCTGGTCTTGGCCTGTGTTCCTGGACGGTGCAGTGTTCTCAGCTGCCCGGGGGAGAGCCAGCTACTCAGCCCTCTGAGGGCCAGATTCTGGTCTGCGGGAGGTGTCGCTGGAGTCAGGACGTCCAGGAGAGCTGTGGCTTTGGGGACCTGCCAAACTTCCCCATAGCCTTAACCCTGCTGGATGAACAGGGTCTGCTGGCAGGCCTGGCCTGGACAGACTGCCCCTGGGGCAGAAGGGCGCAACCACTTATACTAGCTGTGCCAGGGAGCTCTCCTGGGGTGCACGCACGTGTGGGTCTGAGTGTACGCGCATGTATATGTGAATGCGTGTGTATGCATGTGTGCACGAGTGTGGGTTCCGAAAGGAGGCAGGTAACAGCCCTGGCAGGCGCTAGACCAGGCCTGTGACCCTTGTTCATCTGGCGTTCGCAGACCCCGGCCCAGGGCGCCCCTTCATCCAAGCTCCTCGGAGCGGAGCCGGCGCAGCGGCCGCGCAGGGAGGTGGGGCTGGGGGCGGAGAGGGGAGAGGGCGGGCAGAGGGCGGGAGGCAGGGAGGGAGGATCCGGGAAGTTCGGAGGGTATTTGACAGGAGCTGGGGAAGCCGCAGAGGACTCGGTGCCCGCAGCGGAGCTGGTGAGGTCCCGGCCCCTGGAGCCGGCGAGGGAGAGAGGACCGCAGCGGAGCTCCTCCACCGACCGCGCTCGCCCACCCGCTCGCCCCGCCTCTGTGCCGGGACGCAGGGCGCAGGGCGCGGCCGCTCTCCGTGTCGCCCGTCCCGTGCCCGGCCACCATGCTGCTTCCCCAGCTCTGCTGGCTGTCGCTGCTCGCGGGGCTGCTGCCGCCCGCGCCCGCGCAGAAGTTCTCGGCGCTCACGGTAAGCCCCGCGTCCCCGACCTGTCGGTGCAGCCTGCCGCCTCCCGCGCCGGCCCGGCCCGGTCCTCTCGCTCCCTCCCCGCACAGTCCCGGGAGCAGGTGGCCCTCGGTGCCGGCGCCTCTGCGCCGCGCGGGAGCAGGTGGGGCCCGGGTGGGTCCGCCGCACAGGCGAGCCGGGCCGATGCCCAGGGCTGCAACGGGTCCTACTGGCTCGGATGGGCGGGGTGCGGGCCGAGGGGGCGCCCCGCGTGTCCCCGCTCTCGGGTGGACGCGGACCCGGCGGGAACCGGGAGGCCTGGGACACCGGCGCCCCGCGCACAGTCGCAGGGGGACCGCTGGACCGCTGGGGTCTGGGTGCCCACCTCGCCCTGCACGCCCGGCCTGGAGGTTAGGCGGTCGGGTTTGGGTTTGTGAGCTGCGCAGAGCCGGTGGCCGCTTGCTGGGGGCGGGGGCCGCTAGTCGTGGGCCCCACTCGAGGGAGGGCCTGGCCCTCTTAGACGACCCCAGCAAGAAGCAGATGGCGTTGAAATAAAGGCTATTTTCACTTGTCTAAGTGCTAATAGAGGAGGCGAGCACTTTCCGTTCTCCTCGCCGCAGAAGTTGGGGCGCGCTGGGCCCCGCGGGTCCCTCCTGGGTGCAGGATGCTGCGCGGGGACACCGACGCAGCGCAGCGTGTTTGTCTCTTTCGGCTGCAGCCCTGGCCGGCGAGGCGCGCGGGGCCCGAGCTGCGCTGCGCTGGGGCTGAGCGCGTCCACCGCAGGCCCGGCTGACCGCGGCTGCCCGGCCAGGGCTGGGTGGCTGCAGCGCCCCGACCGCGTGCGCCTGCCATGCTTGCGAACCCATAATTAATGCAATCGGCAGAAACGAAAACATTCCACTTAAATGTGTTTTTGAACAAGTGCTTGGGAAAACACGAAGGTAAGAGAGAACGCTTGTGTGGACAAGATCTTTCAAGTGGCCAGGGACTGTCCGAGGGGGTCAGGGCGTGAAAATAAGGCCTTCCAAAGGAACAGAGAGGTTGGTTCTGCCCTTCAGCCAAGCGGAGTATCCTGTGGGTCTTTCTTTTCTCTCCTTTCTCCTCTCCTCTCCTCTCTCTCTCTCTCTTCCTTTCTCCTTTCGGTTCCCTTTCTTACCTCCCCCCCCCCACTGCACTGCAAGGGGGAAGGAGTTAGTGAGTTCATTGCTCATACCTAAAATTCTTCTGGGGCAGCCCTAGGTCCCTGCCTAGTGTCTCACAAATGACTGGTAGATTAGAAACTGTAGCTGGAAGCTGGAAGAGAGTGTTCACACGCTCCATCCATCTTTTAAGCCCCAGCAAGGACCCTGGGAGAATATTTCCTGTATCACACATGTGTATGTCTGCATCTGTCCACACATGCACAGGTACACTTCTGGATGTACATTCACTCCTGCGTATAAACAGAACCCCTCTTAAGCTGCATTCAAGCAGCAGTGGGGAAACAGGACAATTGTCTCCCAGAGTTACAACAGCTGCTACCTGCAGGGGCCACTTTCTGGAAGTGCAAAAAGTGGACTGTCCTCGCCCTGCTGCCCTGGGGGCACGGTGTGTGTGAGGGGGTGGCTGGTGAAGTAATTAGAGCAGTTTAAAACTCAGTAGGTTTGCTTGCTTCTCTCCCTTCCCCCTCTTGCGAGGATTTGCTTCAAACCTCTCACCCTTTGCCCCTTGGCTCCACAGAGGATTTCCTGGGCTGCAGTGCTGCCAGCTACCTGGGGGGTCCTTGCACCCAGTAGAGCTTACCCACACAGGAAGTGCTCCATTTACTGTGCTCCCCAACAACACTGTGCTTAACATCACATTTGCATATAAAGTGCTGTTTCTTTTACATCCAGGAGAAATACTTAAAGCTCTAAAATACTTGGCATGCTTCTTCTCACCCTGCCCCCAATCAGAAAAATCAAGACATAGCTGGGTTGCAAAATGCCCAGATAGGATGGAAACTTGACTGGTTGGTCATTGGGAAATATTGGACATTCTAGAGTTTTCTGTGGTACTAATCCCTTTCCAAATCACCTTTCGGTTTTTGAAAAGCTCCTTGGGTTCCTGAGGCCTTCACTCAAAGAATGGTCTCCCTGAAAGATCTACTAAGAAGTCATATCCTGCGGGATGTGTGACCGGAGGCAAGTTGCCTGACTTCTCTAATCTTCAGTTTCCTTATCTGTGAGGTGGGGATAATGTAATAATACCTACTTAGCATGTACTGAAGATCAGAGATAAGGCATTTAATGTGTTCCCTACAGGTCCCTTCTCCAATCCACACTGTTTCTGGTGGTCCCCAGGCCACTGGCCCAGATGAGTGTTAAGTGCCCTAACTCTCACCTCACTCCTTACTGTGGGGCAAGGTGTGGCTGGGCAGGGCTTCTCTCTCTGCACCATCTGTGCTGGTGTGCCTGTGAACGGAGGTGAGGTAGGCCGGTGAGGTAGGCCGAATGGAACTACCTGCCTCCATCTATAGCCACAGCCTCACTTAGAAACAGGGAAACCCAGCCCTCTCTTTGTGGGCTTAGAGTTTGCCACTTCTGGGCTCCCACGACTGCATGTGTCTTCCCTCTCCAAGGTGAAGGAGCTTTGTTTATGGGTGCAGCACTGCGAGCTCACACCCTGGGTACCATCACCCGTCAGCTCACAAAAGCGCCACAGTGGCACATTCTGCTCTACTTGGCAAGCATCGTTCCTTCCACCAAAGCCACTCTTCAGAAATGGCATCATGAGGCCTTTCTGGTGGCTTCGCATAGCTCCCTGGTCACCTCCGACATCAGTGCTGTTTCCAGCCAGGAGCTGGCATTCTGCAAACTTCGCCCATTTCTTTCTTGAAGAAGCAGGTCCATTTTTCTTCTTACTTCTGCAAACAACTGAGTGAGACTGGGGAATCATTTCTGGCAGAATTTGTGGCCACACGCAGTTCCCTTCATCAGAGACTAAACAGCCACAGCCACAGTTGGTCAGCTGTGTCACGGGTGCAGCCGTGTGCACTTGACAGGCCAGCCAAGGGGTCTTCATGGGCAGGAAGGACCACTCGACCCTTCCCCAGGAATCTGGGGTTGGAGCAGGTTAATTCATTTTACAGTTGGCTAAATGGTATTCTGCCCATACTTGGGATGCAGAAACTGAGTCCCCACCCTCTTCATGGGTGACATTCTGCTAGGTTCATATTGAGGGGTTCCTTAAAGAACTGTTGCCTCTGTGTTGCCCCAGAGATGAGGGAATTAAAGCTCTGAAAGGCTCTGTAAAGGGTCCCTGGAAACCAATTTGGTCTGCAATTCCTTTCCTTCCTTTAGAGGGTGCTCCTTGCATTACTTTCTGTGTTGCCATAGAAGCCCTAGGATCCCACCTGCCTTTCCCATTCAAACTCTGCAGGACTTCCGGTATGGATGTCAGCTCTCTGTGGGGTCTGGCACATGGTAAACACCTGCGCATGTGTCAGCAGTGTTGGAATGGTGGCTGTCTACCTGTTTGCATTTGTTTGTTTGGGAAGAGAAGGAAAATTGTATTGGCTCACATATGAATTTAGAAGAAGGTCTGATTGTTGGCCAGTCCAGGAGAGGAGCTAACCCTGATCTTCCTAAAACATCAAAACTAAAATGCCCCCCTTCCCGCAGCTGTGGTATGGAGTGTATCTGGTTTTAATCTACTCACTCGCTAGCGGGTGTCCAAGGAGATGATGACCTTCTTCCCCACAGTGAATGCTCAGAGCACAGTTGGCGCTCTGGGAAGACTGTGCTTCACCGGCCAGTAGAAGACAGACCACAGGGGTGGCCAAGGAGGAGGGAACCAGGCATGGTCAGGACTTTCCAACTAGGAAACCCGCTCATGTGATGTCTAAAACCACCGACAGTTGGAAGAATCGGTTTAATTCTGACTTGAAATCAAGATCATAAATAAAATTATGAACAACTTCAACCCTAACAAGATTGTGCAGTGAAGGAGCAGGGATGGGACGTGGGCTGCGATGGCCGGGAACAGAGCAGGTTTCTAACTAGCTCTGCCTCCGAAGAAGCCTGGTGACACTTCAGGATGGGGCTGTTGTGAAGATGGGTCAGGGGTTGGAGATCGAGGGTAACATTTGTAGGGTTTGAATTCAGAAGTACATGATTCGGAAGTACATGATTCAGAGGTACACATACAGGACACAGGCTTATAATGATGAATTTCCATTAGGATCTTGAAGTTAAAGAAGAAAATTTAAGAAATAATTTTCTTTTATGTCAGAGTTAGTCTAGAGAAGATGAAAACTGCTGTCGCCATGTTTCCTGGGTTGCTGTTCTGGGTCCTGCGGCAGGATTCCACCATTAATCACTGTATGTCCCCAGGGTAATCATTCATATACTGAATATTCAACTGTAGCCCACATGAGGAAAAATTTCAGAATACAAATTTTGTTGAATCCTAATTTCATAGGGCTAAAAAGAAATTAAAAGTGAGGAATCACAGACATTCTTATGTGGTTTTATGGTGCCAGGCTGAAAATCAAAAGAGCAGAGATTGTAATAAAACACAAATAAGGAAAACCAAGCCAACTCACATTTATATTTTCAGGATTTTGAAAAAAGAAATTGTAAGTGGAAATTTCATACTACAGTATCTGGCCAAGTTGGGCACAGAGGTGGTGTCACGATGACTTCTCTTTGATAAACCCTAATTATGCTCAGATTTTCATTATGTGCGACTGTGGCAGTCAAGAGAAGAGAGAACGTGGGCGCAGGGCAAGCATCGCTATCTCCTTGTCGCTTTCTTTACTTTCTTCTCTGTGGTCATGGTCATGTGGTCATGCTCTTGTTTTTTTTTTTTTTCTCTCTCTTTTCTTTTTTTTTTTTTTTTTTTTTTTTTGCTTCTGCCCAAATCACAGTCAGCTCCTCTTGCTTCTCTATCACCCATCTTCCGCCATCAATGTGGCTCTGTCTGTGTGGACAGTTGCTGGGATTCCGCACGAGGTTCTTCGTTTCTGTTTTTCAGATTCTTGCAGTCCCCTCTTCTGGGTGCTGTCCTGCTGGAGACGTGCTCTGGTGGGAAGGCCATCTCCGACCTTCCTTCCCCTCTGGAGCAAACCCCCAGGACCAGGGTGTGTTTCTGGGAGGAGCGGGATGTGGACGCTGCTAACAAGGAGGTGGCAGAGACCTGAAGAGTTGTGCCCGTGACCTCTGCACGTTTGGTCTGGTGGCTCAGGGTGTCCCTGGGAGAGGCTCCGTTAGGCCCGTTTCCCTTGGACACCCAGGTCTGTGGGATAGAGTCACTTCAGAGTGAACAAGTGCATCAGTTTGTTGGGAAAGAATGCTGTTGAGTTTATGTCGGCCTGTCCTCAGTGGGCAGTGGTTTATCCTTTACTCAGTTCCATGACCACGGTGCCAAGAGCAAATGAATCTGCCCAGTGTCCCAGGTGAGGGCTCCTGCAGGGAGGTTCAGAAACCCCCCCGACGTCCAGGATGTTGCCTGTGTGGGCCAGCCCACAGGTAGCAGCCCATAGTGGACCAGGAAGATGGTGGCCATGCCCCAGGCAGGCCCAAGCTTTGCAGGACTTGTGAATGAGGATCGGGGATCAGCGAGGCTGCGATGGGCTGAAGCATGGCCAGGGGAAGAGATTCTTCCTCCCGGAAGCCCACCTGGGCTGGACAGGGGCCACCCTCCTGCTGGGGCCAGGAGTCTGGGAGGCGTGCTGGTCCCCTCCAAGGAGGCTCAGAGGGAGAAGGGTACACCCTGTTCTCTTTCTGAGCCTGGAACACTCAAAACACTCACTGCTGGCTTTTATAACTGAACAAACACCCAAAAAAGGACGACTAAGCACAGTTCTAGCACCCTGAGGACCACCGCAGGACTCTGTTGAAGGGACTAGGCACGCCATTTGAATGTCTGTCTCAGGTGCTTTCTTAGTTTGGGGATGGTGAGACTGACTCAGATCCCCATGCTTGGTGGACAAATTCTACCCGATTTGCAATTCTGTGATTTGATTGTGCTCCCATGGCACCAGGTATGGCAGCCCTAGCATGCCACTCAAAACCCAACCCCCGTGCTCAGGTCTTTACAGCGAGTTCCCTTTTCTTCTTTCACGCATGTCTAACCACTTCTTCAGAAGAAGCACACCCAGACTCGGCTCTTCCTCGTTGCATCTTGCTACTGTCCGCTCCTTACTGACAGCTCTGTGTGGGTTGATGCCACATCACATGTCGTTTACACACGTGCCCTTTTCTTACGCTGCCATAAATTTCTCCGTGGCATTGAAGAAGTCTATCAATCAAAAGTAGCATCACAGGACCTGTGTGCATCCACCCCTGGCCTTTGTAGTGGGCGCAACAGTACCCCTCCCTACATCAGACACCGGATTGAAGTAGAAGTGCTTCCCAGGGTGTGGCCACCTCCCTGGAGAGTGACCAATCACTTTTCAAAGTGAAACAGAAATTTCAAAATCATGAAGGAAATTCCATCGTTGCTTATCATTTCAAAAAATAACTCCAGGAATTTGAATGAAAACAATCAAGCAGAATTTAGTGTGTTGTTTATTTTGGGCAGTAGATTAATTCATTCCACATAGGCCTTGGGTGTGTGTAATCAAGACTTTTTTTTAAAAAAAAGTACAATTAAAATTAATTTTAAAAATTGGCTTTTGATAAAAGCCCTTGGTGCCCTTCCTTTCTGCAGGGCCAGCAGGCTTAGGACTGTTAGATGAGTGGCTTTGTGGATGTTCACAGCCGACTTGGGGAGACAGGCTCCAGGCAGTGCTGCCCAGTATGTACGGGAGGCACCTGGGATGCCACAGTGAGGTTCTGTTACTTTAATATAGCTTGAGACATGTGTCATGCCACTCACTCATGTGTCATGCTTTCATTTAGAAGAACAATCTAGTTGAACACTTTGCTAATCCCGCCTTCAGGGGGCTGTGATGTCCCCACAGGGGGTGGCTGCGGACGGAGGGGGGCCCAGGCAGGTGATGCTCTTGTCCACGTGCTTTCTGTCCCCTGCTTCCTGCCCCTCCTGCACTCCCAAGGGGCGTGAGTGTCAGTGGATATACTTTAGATATGCTTATATGTCAGGAGGAGGGGGAAGAAGAGGAAGAGCAGAAGAAGAGGGAGAAGAGGGAGAGAAATGAGGGGGAGGAAAGGGAGAAGACGAAGGTCAGTTCCATTTACTGCAGAAGCAAACTGATCATGTGACGTCTTGGCCCTTTTACAAGATGGACCAGGCCACGGGGGTCCTCAGCTTTTGGAAACAAGTACAGGTAGTAAAGTTGTAAAAGTTAGAAAAGACAGACAGTCCAAAGGCACGACCCTGTTCTCCTGCCTTTCATTATGGAACGACATTTGTCATGGAAGGCTTTCTCAGGGACCCTGAGTGCAGAGATAGCAGCAGGTGTGCCGCGCGGACATTCGCAGCAGTGCGGGCTGGAAGCCCCTGGTGTCCAGAGTCTGCCTGCTAGCCAATCATCTGGAGCCGGCACCGTGTGCTTCCAAGGCCTGGCTCAAGTATCTGCAGGGGTGCTCAGGACCACGGGCCTCATTTCTTCTCAGGCTGCGTCTCTCTCAGCGCAGGCCCTGATATTGCTGTGTTCATGTATGTGGGGACACTGCCTCCGGGGTCCCCACCATTGCATCTCAAGAACAACTCGGGGCCCAGACTTCCTGCTCCTTCCCTCAGCCAAGCGCCATCTTGACCTCTAGCCAGAGCTTAAAATCCACATCTTTAAAGCAGGCGACCCTTGATACCAGGCACAGGATTTCAAAAGTAGTTGTCACTGAACAACAGAACATGGCCTTAGGAGATGGTGTTGGCTTCTGGCTGGCTAACAGTTTCCAATGGCTTTCTAGATCTGTGGAGCTGGTAAGGCAGTCAGCTCAGTAGTGGTTCAAAGTCTCTGAACCCACAGGTGGTACTTTATGTATCATTCCTATTGGAACGAGGTTCACTCCTGGCTCTCATCTCAGGTTGGAATTGTCTACTAGGGATGCGAATATGTGTATTCCTGTTTCTCCCTGTGCAGGTGTTGGCCTAGTGCACCTGCCAGGTGAGCCGCTCCAGGACTGGCTCCTGGAAGGTGAGCTCTGTGCATTTCCACATACTCTGTTGTTAGTGCCCCTAGAAAAAGGCCCAGGCCACTTGAATGGGTGTGACCCCCTCCCCCATCAGCGATTTTAAAAACCTTCTCTAGAAAATGCTAAATTAGACTCTCAGGTACATGTAACTGGGAATGCTGGTCTTAAAAGCTTACACTAATCCAATAATTGACACTGCGGTTGGGCCGTGTGCCTGCCATAGATGCTGTCACCCGTGTGCTCTGCACCCCTTTCCTCCATGTGCCGACTCCTGCAGAAGCACAGAGGCCTCTGCTCAGCAGTAGGACAACTGCAGCCCCCTGCGACCAAGACACCTCTAACAAGAATGAGCTGTCTTCACACTCTACCTCTCCTACAGTGTGGCCGAGCCAGCTTCCTGTGCTCCTAGCGATCGTATCTCACTTGTCCCATGGTGCCCCTGCCAGGGCTGTGAGTGTACATCCTGGGTGTATGTAGTGTAGAGTTTTGAAAGCACCTTAGGGTAAGGAAGGTGAGTGATAGCCCGGCCTGAACATACATGTTCAAGTTTGTTCTCCCGCAGATACAGATGCTAATCAGTTCTCCATTCTTAAAAGCTTTATCTTTTGGAGGGGCTTGCCAAAGGAAGATCTTTCTTTTCATTCAGAGATATAATCCAGGTGGAGCCATGAATTTCATTTCTGTACTCTTGGCGGCTCTCCTGCCTTTCCGCCCTTCCTGAACATCTGGGTGCCACCCTCGATGTTTCCTTCTTTGGAAGATGCTGTTTCTAGGTTTGCATGAATCAGCCACAGGAGGGCGCCCCAGGATGCCAGCTCTGTCCTTTCATGGAGGGGTCTGAGAAGGGCTGGGGCTCCTAGCTCCAGCCAAGTCTGCCCTGGACTGCAAACCAGCCCAAGGATCTGACACTCAGTAGAGCTCAGCTTCCCAGCTTTAGAGATTAGACTCACAACGCAAAACGCTAAATTAGGGAATTAAAAAACAAGGTCATTTTAATTCGATGTTCCCAGCGACTTAATTTAGACGTCTGGGATATGCATGTTAAATTTAGTATTAGTACCCAAATATCAGATAAGAGTGTTATGTTATTCAAGCAAAATTTTGGTTTTAAAAAAAGTAAACTCAGGGGAGAGAGTGGGAGGCGGGGTTGTCGGCTGGGCCCTAGGCTCCCTAGATATGACGCTATTTTCTCTCTTTTGGAAAGTCAGTCCACCCAGTGAAGTGGACTCGATTGAAGGTAATGCCCGAAGCTATTTTATGTGCTAAATTAATATTACATTTCAGCACTCTTCAGGGATGGAAGTTCTCAGACATGTCATTTTCGATAGATTTTAGCCCAAAAGAACAGTAACTGTAACAAATCACCATTCTATGCTCAGGATTTTGAAATTTCTTTCCTATCAGGCCTTTCTGAATAAAGCTTCAAGCATGCTTTATGGACATACTCTGGGAGGATAAACTGCCAGCTTCCATTTCTATTTAGATACATTCATTTAAAAAAAAGTTGCTTCACTGTAATTGTGCATGATACATTCTTTTTATTTTTTATTTTTATTTTTTATTTTTGGTGGTATTGGGGATTGAACCCAGGGACATTCTACCTCCCAGCTACACCCCCCAGCCCTATTTTTTTTTATTCTTTATTTTGAAACAGGGTCTCACTAAGTTGCAGAGGGCCTTGCTAAGTAGCTGCGGCTGGTTGCGAACCCTGATCCTCTGGTCTCGGCCTTCCAAGTACTGGGATTATGAGGGTGGGCCACCATGCCCAGCTATTCTTTTTAGATACATTCTTATTGGATACATTCTTATTGAATACATTTTTTCTGGATACATTCTGGATACATTCTTACTAGATACATTCTTATTGGATAGATGCTTAATGGATATATTCTTACTGGATACATTCTTATTGGATAGATACTTAATGGATACATTCTTAATGGATACATTCTTACTAGATACATTTTTATTGGATACATTCTTACTGGATACATTCTTATTGGATAGATGCTTAATGGATACATTCTTACTAGATACATTCTTACTGGATAGATGCTTAATGGATACATCCTTACTGGATACATTCTTATTGGATAGATACTTAATGGATACATTCTTAATGGATACATTCTTACTAGATACATTTTTATTGGATACATTCTTACTGGATACATTCTTATTGGATAGATGCTTAATGGATACATTCTTACTAGATACATTCTTACTGGATAGATGCTTAATGGATACATCCTTACTGGATACATTCTTACTGGATAGATGCTTAATGGATACATTCTTAATGGATACATTCTTACTAGATACATTTTTATTGGATACATTCTTACTGGATACATTCTTACTGGATAGATGCTTAATGGATACATCCTTACTGGATATATTCTTGTGGACTGCTCATTAGCATTTGACTAACAAATCATTTACATTTCTTTGTATCCCCAAATCTGAAGGAAATTTAAAAAAGTTAATGGCCTCATTTAGCTTTATATCACCGTTCCTCTTCCCTTCCCTCATTTCTACTGCTTTTCTCTTTCTGTTCTCTTTTTAATGTGCCAGACATGTCTGCAGATTGTCTGGCGACTTTGAGCCTAGCCAGGGAGGAGGGACACTGTCTGACCGTCTGTCTCTCTTTGTCTCCATCTCGTCCTCTGTCTCTGTCTTGTTCTGGCTCTCAGGCTCTGTTCTGCATGCCCAGGTCACTCTCAGTGCCCCCCTGACCCTCTTCCCGTGCAGCTCTCCTGCTCTGCTGAAGCTGGGCTCCACGGGCACTTGTGGCTCCACTGCACAGGGCCAGCTGCAGCTGACCATGGCCAGTACCAGTGAGCACCTCCCTTGATCCCACAGGGAGGTGGCTCCAGCTGCCCAAGGCAGAAGTATTTGAAAAAATAATCAAAATGACTCAGAACCCAACTTAGAGTCCAACCTAATTGCCTTTAAACTTTTTAATCACGATTTTAAAAATTTCACCTTTTCTTCTTTAAATGCTCTGCATTTCCCAGTTTCATTCAGGATTTGAAATAGCCCTCTAGAACGTCACAGCAGTTGGAATGAGAACAGGATTCACATCAGAACGTCACTGGCTCGCGGTTCCTGAGAGCAGGGCTGGCCAGGGTCCAGACGCAGGTGAGCAGGTGGAGTGCCAGGCTGTTGGAGACTAACAGAATAACAGGTGGACAGTCCAGGGGCATGCTTAGTTTGTTCAGGGGATTTTCCTAATGCATATCCAGAGGAATAGAGAAATGGAAAGGAAAACCCACCAACATATGTAAATAAAATCATAAACAACACTCATACCACATCCTGATGAGCCAGAAGGGAGCTGGTGACTCCCTGAATGAAGACTGACCTGTGTGCAGGTCACCTGCTGAAGAATTTGATGCAGACAGGTGGCGGCTCAGTGGTCATGATCCGGTGGTCTAGCAGATGTGGAGTTACATGCTCTGTGACCAGTGTCTCACCTGAGGCTTGCCGGTGGTGCAGGACAGGAGTCAGGTGGCTCCAGGCCTGAGCCCAGGGTGCTGGGTGGCAGCAGGGACAGAGCGTGTTGGGTGCAGAGATCTCCTAGGACAAGTGAGAGGCCTCATTAGGGCCGTGGCAGGGTGCAGGGGTGGAGCAGGGGCGGGAGGAGCAGTTGGCCAGGCTGCAGGTGGGGCCCACAGAGGCAGGCTCAGCTGTGCTGGGGACGCTCAGCCCAGATGAGGCCAGGGCACGGTGGCCAACAGTGGGTCTAATTAATGAGTTTTCTTTAAAATATGAACAAATTAAACCATGAACTTTAAAACAGCATCATGTTATCATGAGTTGCCTTTTCTCTCGGTGATTGCTTTATTTGAACAGAGTCTGGAGTGGTGGTTTAGACAGCAGGGCAAGAAGGAGCCCAGCTCAGGGCTGGCCTGGCAGATGGGCCACTGCGGGCTGCCTGGGCTCTTTTGTCAAGAGAGTGTGGGCTCTTTTTTCTCCCCTCATTGTCTTTATTAAAAATGTTCATATTAGCTGGTTGTGGTGGCACACACCTGTAATCCCAGTACTTGGGAGGCTGAGACAGGAGGATCCCAGGTTCGAGGACAGCCTCAGCAAGTAGTAGGACTCTGATCAACCTAGTGAAACCCTGTTTCAAAGAAAAAAGTGGGGGCCTGGGGGTGTAGCTCACATGTAGAATGCCTCTGGGTTCAATCCCTAGAAACACACACACACACACACACACACACACACACATACACACATTGTCCACCTTGATGTTCTTTCTCCTTCTCTTCTTAAAATCTACTTTTTGAAGAGTATTTGATACTTGTTTTCCTGATGGAGGTTACAGGACAGAAGCGGGTCAAAAAAGCGCAAAGACATACGCCCTGTACTTTCCTCCTCTTCCCTGTGCCTCACTCAGTTATGAGCTTGGCTGTCATAGTAGGGACAGCTTGTGTTGTGGGGGTACAACATCACACTCAGAGGAAGAGCTGGTGAGTCTGACAGTCATATCCTAACAGGACACCAAGGACAGGGCTGGATCAAGTCATAGCGGCAGCACCACGCAGAGCCAGCGGTGCAGAGCGACCCAGGGACGCGCGCCATGGTCCGCAGTGAAGTGTCTTTGCCCGGGACAGCCATTTGACTGGGATGGGACCTGGGCTACGGGGCCGGCCACGCCAGCACTATGGGAAGGTGACTGATGCGGAGGCAGGGGCTGAGCTTCGGCAATCCCGGCTTTCTTTTGTGATGTCTCTGAGCTCCATGGAGTCACCCCACTTGTTGTGGGCCCCACAGACACACAGCTGTAGAGCGGGTTCCAGCCACATTATTCCCGAATGGGTAGTCACGAGGTGAGTGTGTGCGGGGCCCCAGGTGCGGCCTGTCAGCAGCTCTGGGGTTGCCTGTCTGTGGGGACACTGGGGAGAGGGGCTGGGCGATCCAGCAGAAGTTGGCTGCAGCCATTTCTAGGTAGAGGTCTTTCTGCGGCCTTCCCCTCAACCAGATGGGGCTAGTTTGAGTGAGGCAGCAGAGGGTCTCTCCTGCTATGTCCTCTGGTGCTCAGAGGGCTGCGCAAGCCCTCAGTGGGGGCGTCTCTGGGGAATGTTTCTTAGTGCCACTTGGTGGCAAAACCCTTTTGATACCGGGCTTCCCTCTTCTGGCGATCCCAGAGTCGGCCTTGGAGTAGAGTGGCCTTTCCACGTGCGCTTCCTAGTTAGTGCTGTGTCCTCAGTGGGGACGTGGTGGATGTGGTCAAAGCAGGTCAGACACATGAACAAGGGAGAGGAGGGACTCCCGACAGGACTCTTGGTGCACCCTGTCTGGTGAAGAGTGAAGTGTATGTTGAAGAGACAGAGGAGGACAATGGGGGCTGTGCAGTGCTGGGGAGCTGGGGGGGGGCTCAGTTATCATGAGCTCCAGGGAAAAAACAAAACAATGAAACCAAACAGGGGCCACAGGACTTTTTTTTTTTTTTTTCAGAACCGGGGATTGAACGCAGGGGCATTCTACCTCCGAGCTACACCCCCGGCCCTATTTTTTATCCTTTATTTTGAAATCAGGTCTCATGAAGTTGCGGAAGGCCTCACTAAGTAGCTGAGGCTGGCCCCGAACCCGGATCCTCCGGTCTCCGCCTCCCAAGTATTGGGATTACAAGCGTGCGCCACCATGCCTGGCGTGCCACAGGAGTTTTTAAGGAGGACTATCTAGGCACCAGCGGACACATGGGCTTGTGAATCGCTTTTTTTTTTCCTTCTGCCACCAAGGTGCAATTTGGAAGACAGGGCTCTGGCAGGACGCCCCTGCTCCTGACAAGCTGTACAGGGGGCTGCCCCTCCAGCTGGGCCTGGCCCTGTCACCTGCAGGCATGGGGCTCGGGTGGGTGTCAGGAGGAAGGCATGTAATGGGATGGGATGACGCCTGGGTCACAGCAAGCCTCCACAGCAGCCCAGCATCCCGTGACCCTGCCCCTGCATGACCCCGCGACTGCAGATGCCCCATCTTGCCCCACACAAGGGAGCAGCACAGTGTACCCAGGGCGGCGCCTGCCCCTAATCCTGGGCATGGCGCTCAGCACAGCTCACTTAGCGGCTTGCTTAATCCTTTGTTGTGCCTAGATATGGCTCCTAATCACCAGGTGGCTGGGGGCTGCCATTTGTGCCCAGGACAGCAGAGGCTAATCACGTCTGTGGTAAAGTAACCTTCCTAGAAGGTAGGCGGGGAGGCCAGGGACATGTCCCTCAGGCCGACTCAGCTGCGGATCGGAGCCCGCCCCGCTCAGGCCCTGGCCTGGGCACCGCAGCACACACATTCCCTTTGCCCTTCTCTCTGAGGACAATCACAGCAGGAATCCGTCTGGCTGCTGGCGGGAGGGTGCAGGCGCACTCGGGAGCGCTGGGGCTTCCCAGCTGTTCTGTTCCTCCCCCCTCTCTGTCTAGTCTAAAGAAGCATGCCCATTCTATTTCTTCTTTGTCTTGTAGCCCTTTGGCATCTTTCCCTGGGGCTGGTCTGCTCCACCTGCCCTAAAACTGCACTTGGTAGCCCCTCAGGTGTGCGCTCTGATGTGGAATTTAATGCAACATGGGGCTCTTGGATTTTTTCCAAAAAGATTTAGCAACTGGAAGATTGGAGGGATTCACGGGCAGGTGGCCCAGGTGCAAGGGAGGTCGGGGCAGAGGACTTGGCTGGGGCCACCTGCTTCCTGGGTCCTCAGAGACTCTCTGTGGGTGGCAGGCAGGCTCCATGGGCTCCTCAGGTGCGGGCATGTCACCTGCCTGTCCTGGGGCCTTGGGCTTTGGGACCATGGCTTCGGTGGTGAGTCCTGGGCTCAAGGCTCCCTGTAGGTTGGACCAGCTACCGGGGTCTCAGTCCTCTGTGCTGTGAAATGGGGAGAATGTCCTCATTCACCATCCTGGAGACCTTGGCTATCTTTGCCAACACCCCTTGGCTTTGTTGCCACTGGGTGGAGTCTGGGCTCCTTAGGGGAGGGTCACAGGCTCCCAGAACCCTGGCGGTTTTTGGCTAGTGGTACAAAGCGCTCCCTCTGCCCAGGCCCCACCTCAGGGGTGTGTGACCACACCTTGTTGCTGCTCCTGCCTCTGCCCATTCACCCCAGCCCCCCACAAGGAAGGCATCCTGGCTTGGCGTGGGCTAAATGTCCGCTCCTCTGTGTACAGGAAGCAGAAGGCTGGGGGCATTTAATTGGGCATATTATTATATTGTCTTTCCCTGTAAGATGATTAAAAGCTAACTTACTTTGTGAAGTGTGCTTTAGAAATGAGCATCAGGTAGCAGTATAGTTTCTGGAATTTAAGTGTTCTGCTCTCTAACGTTGGAAGGCGGGCAACAATAGTTACTATTTCAGCAATATTAAGTATACTCAGGGACCTGCTCAAAATGGCTCGACCATATTAGCTCCTTTCTTCCTAGCCCCGTCCCTAACAGGGGGCGTGCTCATCATTTCCATTTTGTGGATGAGGAAATCGACACACAGATGGATTAAGTGGTGTACCCAGGGTCATGCAGCCCGGAGATCTCAGACTGGGTAAACTCCTGGCCCAGGGGACAGATGGGAAAGTTATAGTCAGTCAACGTTGCATCGGTTAGAAGCTGGGAGCCAGGCCTGGACCTTGCTGATGGCGTCTCGTGTTGTGTGGACATCGTCCTATGGAGGTCATGAACTCCTCTGGAGTCATGGTAGAGGAATCTGGGTCACTGACAGGAAGCACCCCATCCCAGGACAACCTGGAAAGGCGCATCCTGCAACATCTGGAGGGAGAATTCTCAGGATACTGAGAGGATGAGTTCATATTCATCATGCCTGGGGAGACCCGAGGGAGTGTTAAGGGAAGGCGATCCTGGCATCCTGGCTGTGGGAGGTGGACACGCCGTGGACCCTGGCGAGGGCCGGTGCAGGGGCCGTGCTCGGAGCCACACAGTGAGCGTGGCTGGGCCAGCCTCTTCCTTTCCCGTACGCGTTTCGTTCCTCATCTCTGAATCACACATTTTCCTTCCAAGTAGTGGGAGTTTGGCTTCAGCTATCTCGACCAATCAATGTTTCTCTCACTGAAGCTTTGAACTCTTTGGAGACCCTTCAATTGTGTATAGTATAAAATTCCCATTGGTTGATGGATACCCCAAAAGATTGTCGCAGGTGTACTTCATTTACCCAAATGGAGACGGCTCCACTCACGTGATAATGAAGCACTTAAGAGCACGCATTTAAATGGCCACAGAACCCCTGGAATGAAATGGATCTCCTGAACTCTACTCCTGGGTAATCATTTAGAAAGCACGGTGGGGTATCTTCCTAAGGAGATTAAAGGAAATTCTAGAAGCAATATAGTAACAGAACAGACATTCAGAAAAATAATGGTACAGGCCTGTCATGTTCCCACACAGCATAACCGCTGTCTTTTGGGGTACCATCTCCAAGATTTTTTCCTGCATGGTTTTTAAAACATAGCTATTAGGGGAGTATGCACCTAATTATCTATTTTTTTTAACCTAGTAACATTTCCAGGTAGGACAGGTGGAAGGGGATAAGGAGTCTCTTTCTGTGTTTGCCTCACTTACCCAAGCTTTAGAAGGAGTTTCAGCAATCTGCCCACCAGTGTCTTCATTTATTATGGGAAATTTGAGCCCTGGGCAGTATTGGGGGAGACAGGTGCAGGACCCAGGTGTTTGGAGTAAGGTTCACATTCTTTCTGCCAAATTCCTTTGCTGGCTCAACTTTTAAAGTGCAGTCAATGCTCCATTTTGATGTTGAAGTTGATCGTGATTTTAGCCTGGGAACCCTCATGGTATCATACATTCATTACTGCGAAGGACTTACTGTGGTGGAAATGTGTTACCGAAAAATAGCTTCGCTCGTTAAAAATATCTTTCACTAAAGATGCAAGATAATGTCAAAAGCACGGGAGTTTCTTTGTTTTCGATGCTTGTTCAATAAGGAGTGCGGCTCTCTGCTCTGGGTCAGCAGGGGAAGGGCCGGGCTCCCAGACACAGCAGGGATGCTGAGCGGAGAGCCCAGGCCGGGCCACATTTTAGGAGAAAGGTTAAGGAAAAGGTCACCTCATTCCCAGAGGGTGAGAGTCACACCATGCATTTCAGCTCAGTCACTTAGTAAACGTCTGTTGGGTACTTGTTGGAGGCTGCGTCCTGTGGCTCCGCACGTGCTCGCGGCACTCTCTTTTATATTGCATTTCTCTGTAGTATGACACATTTTGTGTGTTGTCTAAAATTCTAATATCTTTATTCTGGTAGCACATTGTGTGTGTGTATGTGTGTGTGTGTGTGTGTGTGTGTGTGTGTGTGTTATTGGGGATGGATCCCAAGGGGTGTTCTATCACTGAGCTGCAACCCAGCCCTTCTTATTATTTTATATATATTATTTACTTATTTATTTATTGGTACTGGGGATTGAGCCCAGGACTCCTCTACCTCTGATCTATATCCCCAGCCCTTTTTATTTTTTTATTTTGAGACAAAGTCTTGCTGAGTTGCTGAGGCTGGCCTCAAAAATGCAGTACTGGGACGATGGACATGCACCACCGCACCTGGCTCCGTATTTAATAAGATAGGATCCTGCTGGTTGACATAAATGGTTCTTGTAATGAAATTTGGCAAATCAAAGCATAAACAGTCACACCGATGACAGGCCAAGTGACAGTGTCACAGGTGCACTTGGTTCCTGTCACCAGGGGGCTCCTGTCCCTGAGTGTCCCCAGGGCATCTGTTATCTGAGGAGCTCTGTCCTCTTAAGTGAAGGGTTGACAGACATGGCTCACACAGCAGCCATACGACACCTTGACACCTTCCTTCTCAGGTGTTCAGTCCCCTGACTGTTGCCAGCTGTGTCCCCCTCCCCTGTGCGTGACTTCCACTGAAGGGGACACTCTGGGCAGTTCTCCTCTGTGCAGCTGAGTAGAGACATCTCTCATCCCTTGCCTGCCTGCCCTCTGGCTTCTTCCTGTGACTTCAGGCCCTTCGTTTGCTGGGGTGACTTAGAGCTCTAGGACCCTGGGTCCAGGCTGCTCTGTGGGTAAGGAGGGACCCCAGACCTGCTCAGTAGAATTAAGACCACACCCATGTTCTGGTGTTCACACCACACTGTGACACAATGACCTTGGGGTCTCCAGGGTCCCCTGGCTGCTCCAGGTGGGTGGCCCCAGTGGTCTCCTCCAGGTGGCTCCTGAGAGACCAGATCTCTTCTCCACCTCACAAGGCTCCTGCCAGTGCTCCTGAGGTAGAGTATGATGGAAGGATGGACACTTCCCTGGGCTTGGGAGCTCCTGGGGAATGCAGGGACAGGCTCTGCAGAGATGTTAGGGGGGAGGACCTGGGAGGGAAAGGCGTGGGCCTCAGTGTCCCTTCCTCCTCAGGCTGACCCACCCCTTCAGGAGACCCCAGCATGCCCGGTGCACCTCGCCCACTCTATATTACCTATGTGGGGCTGAGGCAGGAGGCGCCCTCAGGAGCCCCGAGTGGATGAGCAGGTGGTAAGGGCAGCTGATGTCCAGTTCTGTCTGAGACTCAAATGACCTCTGTGAACAAACGACACAGTTTGTAACACACCAAGCCATGTCCGGAAGGAAGGCTCCCATGTTTATCTGAAGACGATCTTTGAATCATGAAGTTCCCATTCCTGCAGGGCTGGTGACCTGGGCTTTCACATAGCGCGTGCTTGCTGAGTCAGTATGTCATTGTCCCATGGGGGTGTCAGGTTCCTGGTCCTTATAAGGTATGACCAGCTCAAACTTGAAAA
Organism: Glis glis; assembly: GCA_004027185.1. Taxonomy (NCBI): domain Eukaryota; kingdom Metazoa; phylum Chordata; class Mammalia; order Rodentia; family Gliridae; genus Glis; species Glis glis. The sequence goes on from PVJS01010938.1 coordinate 28,820, forward strand.
GAGAAAACAATGAAAGGCAGTATGAGAGCTGTTGTTATGAGACTGAGCGGTGGAAACCCCTCCCCTGTAATTGCCCTGGAGGACAATCTCATCGTAAGAAGCACTGAAGAATCACTGTGAAGAGGGAAAAGCCAGGCAACCTGTGGCTGCAAAGCTCAAAGCCGTGTGGCTGCGTGTCAACAGCCTCGCATCGCCGCACACGTGAAGTTTGCTCTTCCACAAGGTGTGGGAAAAAAGCGGTCAGTCTGAGTGGCTTGGGTTAGGAACTCAGTAGCTTTGAGTTTTGCAGCAGATGCCTGGCGGCCTGTGGGGCGTGTGAGTGACACTGCAGGCTGGCGGGCTTGGGGAGCAGTGTGGCCAGGAGTAAGGGAGACGTGAAGCCAAGGCAAGAGGGGTCAGGAGATGAGGAGGGAGGCTGGGCACTTCTGGGGATGTCCAGTGCCCACAGGAAGGCTCTGCCTGAGGACATGCCTCTTTAAGGCCTCTCTGGGCTGATCTCTGGAGATACCGGGAGGGTCTGGTGGAGCCCAGGCAGTGGCTGGGTGTCCCGGGGACAGCGGGGTCCCAGGTGGGGACCCAGTGAGGTAGATAGACCTGGGATGGGCTTCTATGGTATGTTATGTTTTACCCCAACATTTAAAATCTTCCTCTCTTGGATAACGGTGCTGGCGGACGGGCCCCCAGACCTCCCATGACCACTAAGGGCCAGGGCCGTGTACTCCCAAGACCCCTGAGGGGAGGTCTTCTAATACACTCTTCCCACTGCGAAGGGGTAGACACGTTTTCCAGGAGAAAAAAACACTCTGGGATCATGATCAAGTGATCAGCTCACATACAGTCAGATCAGTGGATATTCATTGGGTTTTTCCTATTATTATTATTATTATTATTATTATTACTTATTTATTTTTGTGGTGCTGGGGATTAAATCCAGAGGCATGCTACCTCTGAGCTATACCCCAAGCCTATTTTTTTTTTTAATTTTGAAACAGGGTCTTGATAAGTTGCTGAGAGCCTCATTAAGTCGCTAAGATTGGCTTTGAACCTGCTATCCTCCTGTCTCAGTCTCCCAAGTACTGGGATTGCAGGTGTGCAATACTACGTCCAGCTTTTATTTTATTTTTAACATGCCCTCTGCATCTACTATGCAGAAGTGCAAGGGCCAGGTAGAACCTTGGTAGTGTTTTCACAGAGGGACCTGAGAGTACCCCGCACCCACCTCTCAGCAGATCCGCCATTGAATGTGTTCCTAGTGATCTTTGGGAGGTGTCCAGGTTCCTCTCCAGATCCCACTAGTTCACCTTGTTCTGCCATCATGGAAATTCACACTTCTAGAACCATCTCATTAAAGGGAACCCCTTGGGAGGGGAGTGAACACCACATGATGGACACGGAGGGCAGTTCTACACCAGATTGTGTGCACAGAAGTGCCCTGGCAGCCTTCATACACTCAAGGAGCCCCAGACACAGAGGCGTAATCACCAGGGCACATGTGCCTCAAGTTGAGTCCCAGGCAGATGGACGAGGGCCCGGGGGTCCCAGGGCAGCCCTGCCCTGGAGTGAGGGGCTTGCTTCAGGGAGAGACCTGCCCATCCCATCACTACATCTCCCGGAGTCCACCCCTCCATCAAAGAGACCCACAGGCCTCCCCGTTTCTTGGTTCTTCTTTTGATCTGTTACTTTTTTCCAAAGTTTTAACATGCCCATTTTTTCCTTTTTTTAATGAAAAATAAAATTTTCCTTTTGTTTATATATTCTCCACTAGGTAAAACGTAGGCATCAATTTTGCTGCTGTTTTCTGGAGTCTTTTTAAGAGAAGGTCTCTTGGTTGTAGGACGCAGGCTGCCTCGTTTTTACATTCTCAACAATAGGGGTGCTTTTGCTTTCCCCCAACTTTCTAGGCTCCACATGAAGATATTTTCTCTAATGGTCAAGATTTAGATGCAATTTAAGACACAAAAGTCTACACTGATGTACCATTATCTGGAAAAAAAAGTTCTTTATATATTCTAGATATTAATCCTCTATCAGAGGAGTAGCTGGTGAAGATTTTCTCCCATTCTATAAAAACCTCAATACTAAGAAAATAAAGAACCCAATCAAAAAGTGGACAATGGATCTGAATAGACACTTCTCAAAAGAAGAAATACCAATGGCCAATAAGTATATGAAAAGTGTTCAACATCATTAGTAATCAGGGAGATGCAAATAGAAACCACACTGAGATTCGATCTAAGCCCAGTTAGAATGGCAATCATCAAGAAGCCAAAAAACAACAAATGCTGGCGAGGATGTGGGGAAACAGGAACTCTTCTACACCGTTGGTGGGACTGCAAATTAATACAGCAGCTATGGAGATCAGTGCGGAGGTTCATTAAAAGACCGGAATGGAGCCACCTTATGACCCAGCCATACCACTCTTGGGGATCTTCCCCAAAACATTGAAATCAGATTACTCTAGGGATACACACATTTCCATGTTTATAGCAGCACAATTCACGAGAGCCAAACTATGGAACCAGTCTAGGTGCCCATCAACAGACGAACGGATTATGAAATTATGGCATATACACACGGTGGAATTCTACTTGGCCATAAAAAATACCACAATTATGTCATTTGCAGGAAAATGGATGGAACTCGAGACTATTTTGCTTAGTGAGATTAGAAGTCACAGAAAATGAGGGGCCATGTGTTTTCACCCCTATGTGGAAGCTAGAGAGAAACTGGGAAACAGAGAAGACCTCAGATCAATGAGGGGGGCACTAGATCAATGGGGGAGGGGCCTGGAGAGAGAGGTGGGGGGAGGAGAAAGGGGAGAGCTGATGGTGCCAACTTCAAATCCTCCTCTGTTCATGCACGGAGTTACCTGTATTGATGGAAAGACTGTCTGTGGGGAGGGGGCGGGTGGAACTGGAGGGAACACCATGAGTATTGTGTCATGTATGCATGTGTCACTCTGAAACTCACCGTGATGTGTAAGTGCATAATTACAATGCACCAACTAAAAAAGGAGTTGTAGGAGTTACCCTAAGAAGGTGGGGCACTCTGAATTGTACGTGAACAAATTAAACAAATTACTCTATTGCTTTGTGATTTTTTAAAGTAATAATATTCAGGTTTTTTTGCCAAGGAATTCTTTGTTCCAATAACCATTTTCTGAAAGGCTGGGTGGGGATGGAATCGAAGAGCTCTGGGTACGGCAGGTGCTGTCCTAAAGCCCTGTCCTGCTTGTGTCCTTGGTCCTCAGGATCCGGCAGCCATGTTTGGCAGCTTCTTTGCGCCGGTAGCTGGGGACAGCTAAAGGGTCTGGCCGCCTCGGGTGGGAGGGGGCCGGGAGAATGAGGGAGTGACTTCCACCCTCCCCCTTGCTCCGTCTCAAGAACAAAGCATACTTGTCATAGTACTAGTGCATGCGCTGGGCGGTCTGGGCTCTCTGCATTTGTCCCAAAGGAGGAAATCTGCAAGCCCAGCTCAGGGAGGGTGCACCTGCAGTGTGTTATGTCCTCGCTGGCCAGGGCCAGCGTGGGAAGGAGCAGGGCGAGAGGAGGCCAAGAACAAGGTCATCCTAAACGCTCGGCTCCCCCGGATGTGTCAGCCGGCCAAGGAATGGTGACTGGCGCGGTGGGACTGTAAATCAGGCGCTGGAGCCCCAGCAGCCTTCCGGAGCAGAGGCGGCTCCACAGCGGCCCGTCATCTCTGCTCTGAGCATCGCAGCCAGGGCACAGGGGACTGAGTGAGACTCCAGCTCCGAGGCCATGCAGCGGACTCCGGATCAGCAGCCTTGCTGTGACCACAGCAGATGGACCGCAACAGCTCAGAAGTTGTGGAGATTCTGAAATTCTGACTGTAGAGTGAACATGATCAACAACCAAACTGACACAAACTGAAATAAAAAGAGTGTTCCTCCCTGCCCAGCTGAATTCTAGGGTATGCGAGATGTATCTCAATAAAGCCATGTGAAATGATGTATTTTTATATTAGATGTCTTATTGAGTTATTTGGTTATTTTCCTGGTTAATCGAGAAATATTTTCCGTTTGATGTTCCTAACATGGATTATTCTAGCTTAGATACTTTTAAAGATTTCTTTTGGTGCGTTTTAATTGCACGTGGTAGGGAGAGCATAGTGACACCTCCATATATGCACATAACACTATTATTTGTTATGTGGAGGGTTTACTGCATACGGAGTGGAACTTTAGCAAAAGTGCAAATCCATCCACATTCGGGGAGGCCCCAGTTCCTGAGTTTTCTTTTTTTTTTTTTTGCGGAACTAAACCCTGTTTCAAAATAAAGAATAAAAAATAGGGCTGTGGGTGTAGCTCAGAGGTAGAATTCCCCTGAGTTTGTTTTTAAAGGATGCTGCATGCATCTCGCTGCCCTCTGCCCTGGTGGAAGCATCTTCCGGCGGCTTTGGGTTCCTGCTTGCTGCTCTTGCTTGGCTCAGCTCTCACGGATGCTGGGACAGTGGAGGACAGAGGACACAGTGGCAGCTGTGACCGCAGCGGCGAGGGAGGAGGGGATGGCGCTCTGCCAGTCCTGCGGACATTCCAGAAGCACACATATGTTTGCAAGCGTTCACAGCCTTTCGGCTCAGTGGTTTACAAACCTTTCAAGCCAAGGAACCTTCTATTCACCTTGGGCAGATGCCCCCCAAGAAAGACCTAGCCACCTTCCTGGACCCCCTTCTCTCCTCTTTGGGGACGGAGCACCATTTAAACATCATTCAGTGCTGATCTCCACGAGGATGCCTCTGTGTGGGAGCTCGCCGCCGCGCCACGCGGTGATGAGTCTGAAGTGCTATGTGTCTAGTCTCACAGGCTGCCATTCCTTGTCCTGCCTTTGTTCTCAGAAGGGATCCCTGGCGACAGTCTGCGGAAGCTGGGGTTTTGCGCATCAGTGTTTTGTGTCAGTTACATGGGGCAGACCTGTCCAGCCCTCCAGGGTGGGCGGCAGCACTTCTACCCGCCCAGCAGCTTCCCCACGGCCCTGCTTCTCCAGCATTGGAGGAGGCCATTGCACAGTCTGAGCCTTCCCTTCCCTTCAGGACTCCAAGACTGATTCCCTTGTCCTGATGGTGGCCTGGGGAAACGGGATCTTTGTGCAGACCAGAGCTGTCTCCTGAGGGCCCTGCTGTCCCCCCGCCCCCCGTAGCGACGTGCAGGGGCAGGAAGCAGGTTGAGTGGACACCCCTGACGTTTTTATTCTCTTGGAAACTTCCTGGCTGCGCAGTGTGTTTGGCAGTGAGGAGCACTTGCAAACTGAAATGAGGAGCAGGCTCCGCGCGGGGTGATAGGGTGTTTTGTAATCAGATATGGGTGCACGAGTTTATGTAAACAGGAAGACTTGTGGAACTGAGGGGATCCATAGAATTCATCAGGGTGGCGATGCAGAAGCAATTTTCTAAATCTTACTGTTTGTAAATGGTCCTGAAATCAATAAACTTCAGCAATTGAGCTCATCATGCAACTTCAGGCCTGTTCTGAGAGCCAAGTCACGTGCCTTTGTGGTAAAACGAAGCAAAACCTTTGGTTCTGCCCCAGTGTCGCTGGTCAGTGTGGATGACGTTTAGAGACAACAGCCCTCACCGCACAGCACTGCCAAGACGCCTGCTGTGCAGTGGGTGCCCCTTGAAGTGCTCGCTCCCTATCTACGCAGGAAAACTGATGGAAGTTTCCAGTTCCTTCAGTGGGTGTGCATATGTTGTTCCTCATCTTTGGGCTGGAGGACTGAATTAGAAACAATAATTTTCTCTGTTTGTTCTGTTCAGAGAAAATACATATGAAATCTAAAAGACATCCATTTCCCCAGAACTGACCTTTGTAAGTGACCATGAAGCCGGGTGGGCGCGGTGGCATATGCCTGTCATCCCAATACTTGGGAGGCTGAGACAAAAGGATCGCAGGTATGAGGCCAGTCTCAGCAACTTAGCAAGACCCTTAACAACTTAGTGAGACTATTTAAAAATAAACAAATAAAAATGATCTGGGAGTGTAGCTCAGAGGTAGAATGCCTCTGGGTTCAATCCCTAGCACCAAAAAGAAAAAAAAAAGTGACTATGAGTTGGTGCCATGTCTCCAGGGTGGAGCCCAGGCACACCTCCATCAGAACCACCCACAGGGCAGATGGAAGCGCAGTCTTAGACCTTCTTCTCCTGCTTCATATCTGCAGATTGCCCCCTCCCTGGGTTTCTTCCTAGCAGTGTCCGGTCTTCGCTTTGGCCTTTGGTCCGTTTTGAGCTGATTTCTGGGTGCGATGAGAGAGGTAGGGTGTAGCTTTCACGCTTCTTCCCGTGGCTTCCCGGTGCTGTCTTGCAGGCTGGCTTTGGGGTCAGCCTCACACAAGACCTTTCAGACACAAGGCCACCACTCCTTCTTATAAGGCAGCTCTACTTTCTCAGGAAAAGACCTGTTAGTTAAGCAATTTTCTAATACATTTATGATTGTTATATTAAAATTCCAATTTTTAAACTTGGTCTCCTTTGACACTGCATTGTGGTATGTTGGAACAAAGATAATCAACTTTTAAAAAAGAATATTTATTCCTGGATTCAATGAGGATTTTTTCTGACATTTTATTTCTTACTGGAATCCTATTAGAAACATATAAAGCACAGAGGCCAACACACTGAAAATTAGTGTATTATTCAGGTTAGTTTCCACTGTTATTTGAGCCATTTCCATGACAATTTTTACCAAAACACAAAACAAATAAGGACTATCAAATGTGAGACACCGAGTTCATTATATATAAAGTATGTTTACTAAAATTTTAAGTGTTTGCACATACACAAGTTATTTATTGAACATTTTAAAAACGGAGGTAAACTACACAGAATTTGCCACATTACACATTTTTTCATTGTAATAATTTTTAGGTGTACAGTTCCATGCTATTGAGTGTATTGATATTGTACAACAAGACCCAGGGTCACCTTGCAGGACTGAAACTGTGCCCATTAAACAAGGACTCTCCATCTCCCCCAACCCCCAGCCCCTAGTCTCCGCCATCCAACTTTCTGTCTCTATGGATTTGACTACTCTAGATACTCATGTAGAGGAATCATACAGTGTTTGTCTTTTCATGACTGGCTTTTTTTTAAAAAATGTAGAATAGTGTACTCAAAGTTCATCCATGTTGTAGCATGTTTCAGAATTTCCTTCTTTTTTAAGTGCTGAATAATATTCCACTGTATGTATGGGCCACCTTTGTTTATCCATCCATTGTCGACGGACACTTGGTTAATAATCCCATTGAGCTACTGGATGTACAACTCTTCAAACCCTGGTTTCAGTTCTTTTAGAGACATGCTCAGAAGTTGAGTCACACAGAGATACCACATGATTTCCCAGAGTGCCCAAACCAGTTTCTCTTCCCACCAAAGTGGGTAAGGATTCCACTTATTTCTTGTTTTTTTTTTTTTTCTTTTGGATAGTGGGCATTCTGATGGATAGAATAAGGTGCTTCATCTCATGGTTTTGATTTTAGTTTCCCTAGTGACTCATGACTTTGAGCATCTTTTCGTGTCCTTGTTGATCATTCACATATCATCTTCAGGGAAAGGTCTATTCAAGCCCTTCACCCAGGTCCTCATTGGGTTGTACTTGTTGCTGTCAACTCACAGGAGTTCTTTATGCATTCTGGATATCTGTCTCCTTTTGGTGACTCATGACATTGAACGTCTTTTCATGTCCTTGTTGATCATTCAGATATCTTCTTCAGGGAAAGATCTATTCAAGCCCTTTGCCCATGTCCTCATTGGTTGTACTTGTTGCTGTCAACTCACAGGAGTTCTTTATGCATTCTGGATATCCGTCTCCTTCTGGTGACTCATGACATTGAGCGTCTTTTCATGTCCTTGTTGATCATTCATATATCATCTTTGGGGAAAGGTCTATTCAAGTCCTTCGCCCATGTCCTCATTGGGTTGTTTTTGTTGCTGTCGACTCCTAGGAGTTCTTTATGCATTCTGGATATCCGTCTCCTTCAGATGTGTGATTGGCAGATACTTTCTCCTGTTCCATCGGTTGTCTTTCCCCATTTTTGTTGTGTTCTATGGTGCAGAGAGGCTTATAATTATGATGTTATCCAATTTATCAATTTTTACTTTGATTGCCTGTGTTTTTGGAGTCATATCCAAAAAAATCATTCCAGATCCAAAGTCATGAAGCTTTCTCCAAAAATCAGGGTTCAGTGAGGGAGGCCAGTGTTCTGGAATCGTTTTTTATATTTTTATTCACATTTTACTGTTACTAGGGGGGAAATTTTTATCTCTTGTTTTGAAGAACTGGAGCCTATAAGATAGATCGAACAGGATATCAGCGATCCACTGAGAAGCCCCCTTGCTTCTCCTTCCCTGAGTGGACCGCACCTGCCAGGTCTGGCCTGGGAGATGAGCTGCGACCTCACAGCGTCTTTCCTCCAAGGCTGAAAACCCTCTGTGCTGTGGCGGAGGCTTTGTTGAGCGTTAAGAGGAGTGAGACTGCAAAGCTGACCTTTACCCCCATGTGGGCGACAGTTCAGGTGCTGTCCAGAGCTGGTTCTTGAAGAGGGCAGGGAGACCATGGGGGCTCCTGGGCCCAGGGGAGTGCAGGGTAGGTGACCAGCATGGGATCCCCAGAGTCTGGTTACCATGACTGAAGACACAAGATGGCGGAGGAAGCTCCGCCCAGGACCACCGTTCACGTTCACATCGCTGGGCCCCTCGCCAGCCAGAGCCACCCCTCAGCGCTACTTCCACTCAGAGGTTGACGTATGTCATGTGGTTTTCACTGTTAAGTTCTCACAGGGGCTGGGATAGAGTGTTGATCTACTTTATTTCTAGCTGATTCTCACGATGCTGCTAACTATGTAGAAAACTAGCTTCTAGTGCTCGGACTTGGGATGCAGAGAGAGTTTTGGAGGGAAAAAGAAAAGGAAAGGTATGGGAAAATGGATTTGACTAACATCAGACTCAACCACCGTATAGTGAATTCGCAGTCATGTCACAAACTGCCGGATAGTGTTTCATCCTAGGAGGCTGTGACTGGTCCGGAGTTGAGGCTGGAGGCCAAGACTTAGGTCTCAGCTCTGTTCCGTGGTGACCCGGTTGCTTTGAGGCCCTGGTCTCCTTGCCTGTCAGAGGATGTGGCATTGCCCCTCACCCAGTTGGGGAAGCTGATCATGAAGTGAGTAATGCGCCTGGCTCCTTCGGGTGCGCAGGGCGCGCCTCCTGTCCCCCGGCCTTTGCTTCCTGCCCGCTGTGGATGCAGATCAACCGTGTTAGGTACTTATTCTTGAGACATTTGGAACATGGCTCTCATAGGCCAGACGTGTCAGAGCTCTGGTGAGTGAAAGGCTGCTCAGCCTCTCGCTTCCCGGGACAGCAGCCCCGAGGGCTTTGCAGGGAGCAGAGGGGGCTCCACTTAGTCCACACTGCTTGGGAGGAAGCGGGCATGGCCACCTTCCCTAGGGAGGTAGGGCTGGTCTTAGTAGATGGACAGGAGGGCGAGGTCGGGGCGAGGAAAGGGGACAAGAGCTGAAAGCCACTGCCCAGGGGGTGGGGTGTGGGATCCTGCGTGGGGACAGGGTGCTGCCTGGTGAGAAGCTGCGGTGGCGAGGTGCGGCTGTGTAGGCAGGAGAGGGGACCGTGGCTGCAGGTCCAGGGAGCGGGGCAGGAGGCAAGGTGCCTTGGGCCTGGGCCGTCCTCACGACATGCAGGCTGCCCTGCCTGTAACTGAAGGGGGGCTGGCAGGGCAGGAGGTTTGGGGAGTGTGGCTAAGGCAACATTGACAGGTCTTGGGATTAAATGACTGGTGTTCCCTGAGTGCTGACGGAGGTCAGGCCCTCTAGTCTCCTCTCCTGGGGATTCTCAGCCTTGCTCTGAAGCAGGGATTGTGGCTCCAGGTTCATTTCAAGCAGCTGCTCAGCCACATGCAGGCACAGAGGGACAGGACCAGGATGCTAACCCTCCTAATTCTCATTCAAACCCTGCTTTCGGTTATTTATTTATTTATTTATTTATTTTTTGCAGTACTGGGGATTGAACCCAGGGGCGTTCTACCTCTGAGCTACACTCCCAGCCCTATTTTTTAATTCTTTATTTTGAAACAGGGTCTTACTAAGTTGTGGAGGGCCTCGCTAAGTAGCTGAGGCTGGCCTTGAACCTGCGATCCTCCTGTCTCAGCCTCCCAAGTACTGCGCTTACAAGCGTGTGCCACCATGCCTGGCTCAGTTATTTATTTTGAAAGTGTTCCTCAACTACGCAAAAAGCAGCTAGCAATATATGAAGGAGTCTTTGCTCAGTTTAGATGTGGGGAGTCAGCACACACGTGGCGTAATGGTAATTCTGGGGATACGCGTTTGATACACAGTGTTCACCATAGATGACTAAGAACTCATCACGTAACACAAATGGTGTCTACACTCATTAGAAGGAGCATAGAATGGGTGATTTCTATTGTTCATTGGATGTTTGGGGAACTTATGGTGCTGTTTTTTGAATAACTAATGCTTTTTTCTTACTTTTATACTGATACATAGCCATGTGAGCAATGAACATATTGGCATACAAATTTAGTAGGTTTTAAGTATTTCATACATTAAAAATTTTTAAATGAGGTGTGTGAAGAATGAATGATGTTTTAAAAAGAAAAATCATAGCGGTCCACTGGAGAAATTTGCAAACTGTAAGAGTGCCAGGAAGAATGCACAGACCTCCTAAGTACTCAGAAATACGACGCTCTTAGGGTTTTATAGCCCTGAGCATTCTGCAGCCTTTTTATCTACGGTGTGTGTGTATGTGTGTGTGTGTGTGTGTGTGTGTGTGTGTGTGTGTGCATGCATGTACAGTGTATATAAAACTAGGGTCACATTTGCATTTAAAAAATTGTTTGACAACATACAATAATTATTTTCTATATTATAGGTGATATTAAATGAATGAATACATTCTGATGTATGGGATTATAGTAATTTATTTAGGTAAACCGTCTTGTTGGTGGTCTGACTTCTTTCAGATTTATTTTTCTGTTGAAATAATATTGCAGGAACACCATTGAACATAAATATTTATATGTATTTCTGATCTTCACTTCACATATATTTTGGGTGTAGCATTGTTAATACAAAGGGCATCAGCATTTTAAGTCTTCTAACATGTATAGAATTCGTCAGGGTTTTTGCATTTATGAGACGTTGGGAACTGTGTCAAGTCTCTACTTCAAGTTCAAAATCAGTGAGCTTATTTTCCATGGTATTGGACCTCAGAATCTATGTCATTATAGACTTGTGTATGCACTAATATCAATGACTCCAAACTTCAACCGAAGTCGAGCTCCATTAGGGTGTTTCTGAGTCCCAGTTAAGGTTGGTTAGCTTTAAGAGATGTGGTAGAGGTTGTTGTCTTTTCATGTGAGTGTGAACTGGGCATCTTGGTGTGAACTGGGAACAGCCCTTCCTGTGCACCAGCTCGCGCTCGAGGACAGAGCAGCAGCTCAGTTCTGCACCTGAGCCACAGCACACGCGTGGTTTGAGGTCTGCACCCGCAATCCCAAGTCAGTATTCTTTACCTCTCGCTGGGTGGAGCGTGAAAGTGTCAGTTGGGCTTGCAACACGATTCTCAGTTATTAATCGTGTTCAGAGCAACATCAGGCATTTATGGCTTTGCCTGGAAGATATGACCAGTGGTTTTTTTTCATGACTTCTGCTCTGTACCTAGAGAAATGACAAGTTTGGTGGGAAGGGGGCGTATGCATGGTGGCCTCCTGTAAACATCTCAGACCTGGAAGGATGTGGCGGTGGAGTGAGGGGGATTTATATTGTAAGAGGAGGCCGGTATGGGAAGGCAGCACTATGAGACAAGCTGAGAAATGGTGTTAAAATAGATGCTTAGAAAGAACCCAATGCTGTTGCGCAGTCTGTAATGGAGCACTAGCAGGCCCAGAGTGGAGCGGGCACTCAGGCCAGGTGCCCTCTGGATGGAGTGACTTCAGGGGAGGTCAAGGGCCGCCATTCTTCCCTCTACTTCATTTTCTCTATTTCCCCTTTCAGGAGCCAGACATTAAAGATTAAACCATTTAAAAGTATTAGCCTGGAGAATATTATGTTAAGTGAGATCAGCCAATCACAGAAAGAGAAGGGTCATATGTCTTTGCTAATATGCGCAAGCTAGGGAGCAAGGAGGATACAAAAGGGCCTCCATTCAACAGTGGAGAAGCCTCAGTGAAGTCAGGGAACTGATCTAAGGGAAGGGGAAGGGGAAGAATGAAGTTCATTAAGGGAATTTCCACCATCAACCATATTTACATATGAGGATACACCAATGTCAATCTTAGTTCTATGTGTTGGGGGAGGGGAGGGGCACCAAGTGCTGCGTGCATGTATGTTAACGTCAATTTGATCTCCATTGTGATGTGAGACTATAATGCACCAATAAAAGCACATAAAAAAAGTAATAGCACCTGTGGAGGAAATCAGGAAGTGAGCCCAAGGGAAGGTATGGCTCAGGACAGACCAGAGAGGGCCTAGGGAGAACCTCAGGAGATCCTTGGTTCCAAGCCAGCCTGTATCCATAAGAAATAAACACAAGCAGCTGGGCATGGCGGCACACGCTTGTAATCCTAGTACTTGGGAGGCTGAGACAGGAGGATCACAGGTTCGCAGCCAGTCTCAGCAACTTGTGAAGCCCTCTGCAATTTAGTGAGACCCTGTTTCAAAAGGAAGAATAAAAAGTCAGACTGGAGGTGGAGCTCAGAGGTAGAATGCCCCTGGGTTCAATCCCCAGTACCAAAATAAATAAATAAATAAATAAATAAATAAATAAACAAACAAACACAAGTAAAAACAGGAAATAGCAAACCTAGGGAGAGGGTGGAAAAAAGAATCTTATTTCCAGAGTTATGTTATTAGGTTCAAATGTCCAGTTTTCAGCAACAACAAAATCATAAGGCACACAAAGAAACAGGGAAGTATGTCCTATTCAAAGGAAGAAAATGAATCCACAGAAAACTGTCCCCAGTAGCAGTTCTACTTGTCAAAGACTTTAAAACAACTTTCTTAGAGATGCTCAAAGACTAAAGGAAGATATGGAGAAAGTCAAGAAAACAATGTAGGAGCAACATGGAAAAACCAATGAAGAGATAGAAAACCCAAAGGGAAACCAAAGAAAAAATTCTGGACTTGAAAATTAACAGAAATGAAAAATTCACCATAGAGTGATTCTAAGGCAGATTTGAGCAGGTAGAAGAAAGAATCAACTAACAGAGGACAGAACAAGCAAAGTGTCAACCATGAAGGAAAACAGAGAGAAAAAGATTGAAGGAAAGTGAGCAGGGGCCCTGGGACACCTTCAGGCAGGCCAGCCAGGGCAATGTGGGGTCACACAGGGGTGGAGAGTGGGCAAGGGACGCATCTGAATAAATAAGGGCTGAAAGCTTCCAAATTTGACGAAAGACGTGGATATAGGCATTCAAGAAACTCAGTGGAGCTGGGCGTGGTGGTGCACACCTATAATCCCAGTACTTGGGAAGCTGAGACAAGAGGATCACAGGTTCAAGGCCAGCTTCAGCAACTTAGTGAGACTCCCAGCAACCTAGAAAGACTGTTTACAAAAGGACTGGGTGTATAGTGAGAAGGTAGAATACCCCTGGGTTCAATCCCCATTAACATGAGCAAACAAACAAACAAACAAGCAAACAAACAAACATCAACTCAATGAATTTGAGTTGCATTCAGAGACCGACCGAGACTGAGACACCTTATAGCCAAGCTTTTGGAAAACAAGGTAACGAGAGAATCTTGAAAACAAGGAGAGAAGTAGCTCTTACATACAGGGGGTCCTAGTGAAGTTATCAGCAGATTTCTCATCAGAAACATTGCAGACCAGAAAGCAGTGGGCTTATATTAAAGTGTTAAGAGGAAAAAAAAAAAAAGACAAAAACCAAAGTCCTGTCAACCAAGAAACCTATATCCAGAAAAACGGTCCTTCAAAACTGAGGGAAGAAGTAAGACATTCCAGGGTGAGCAAAAGCTGAGGGAGTTGGTTGTCACTAGACCTGCCATGCAAGAAAAGCCACAGGGAGTCCTGCCGGCTGAAACTACAGGCCCTGACAGAATTCAACACTGTGTGCACAAGGGATTTCAGCAAAGGTCCACACAGGGCAACTTACAAGCTGGTGTAATTGTAACAATGCTCTCTCTACATGATTTAAGAGGTTAATATGGTTAAAAATATTAGTGTAAATATTTTCAATTCCGTTTTGTGATTCTACTTTTTATTCTGTACACAATTTAAGTGAGTGATGCATTTACAAGAGTTACTAGTTTATGTTTTGCTGCACATAGTGTGTGAAGATGGGGTTTTGTAACATCAGTGACTTAAAAAGGTGGCCACAGAGTATTGGAGCATTTTTGTATACGTTATTGAAGTTGAGCTGGTAGACATTTACATTACAGTCTTTTAACTTTAAATACCCCATGGTAACCACAAAGAAAAATAGCTAAACAATATACACAAAAGGAAATGAAGAAGGAATTGAAATATCTTAATACAAATAATCAACTATACACAAAAGGAACAGGAAATGAAGGGGAAAATAGCTATAAGACATTTACGAGACAAATATCAGAATGGGAGGTAAGTCATGCCTTATCAGTAATTACTTTAAATGTAATGAGTTCATCTGACCAACCAAAAGTCACAGGTCAGCAGAATGGACAGAAAAAACAACCCAAGGATATGCTGTCGGCAAGAGATTTACTCTAGATCTTATGGGACTTGTGTCCAGAGTCAGAAATAAATTGCAAAGGAAGACTTGAAAGAGATATTCTGTGCCAATAGTAACCCAAAGAGAGTAACCAAAAACTTACGGGATGAAGTAAAAGCAGCACAAAGGAGGAAATGTAGCTATAAATACTTAACAAATAGGAAAAGTCAAGCAGTCTGACTTTACAACTTAGGAGCTAGGAAAAGAAGAACAAACTAAATCCAACACTCATATCAGGAAATAGACTATAGAAAAATTATAGAGAAAAATCAGTGAAGTTGAAAGTTGGTTCTTTGAAAAGATTAAAGAAACTGATAAACGTTTAGCTAGATAGACTGAGAAAAATGATAGAATACACAAATCAGAAATATAAGCGGGGACATTACTACATGAATAAAAAACATCTACGATAGTACTATGAATGATTGTACACCAACACATTGTATAACCTAGATAAAATGAACAAATTCATAGAAACACAAAACCTGCCAAGACTAGATTATGAAAAAATAGAAAATCTGAGTAGACTTATAACTAATAAAGAGGTTGGTCAATAATCAATGTCTCTCAGCAAAGAAAACCCCTGGGCCTAATGGCTTTACATGTGAATTTTGTCAAACATATAAAGAAAAACTAATATGAATTCCTCTCAAACTCCCCCTCCCCCCAATTTAAGAAGAGATATTTCCAACTCATTCTATGAGATCAGCATACCAAAGCCAGAAATCTACAGCTAATATTTTTTTCAGTCAGCTGATTAAAATTTATTTTAAAAACAATTATGAAAGTGCTAAAAAGCAGAGAATACTTTTATTAGCAACATTCTTGGATTTCAGGAGAATTTGAAATTAAACAGATCACAGCAACAACCTCATAGCACTTTGTAGATACACAGCAAGGACCATCCCTTAGAAGATCTCTGTCTGGCATGGCACTACCTCTTTTGTATCTTAGCCTCGACTCCTTTGTGTGTGTGTATGTGTTCTGTGTTTATACTTTTATTGGTGCATTATAATTATACGTCATAGTGAGGATTGAAGTCATACAAACAAATATACACACAGGTCTTGGTGTGACTCCCCTCGGGTCCCACCCTGCCTCCCACCCCTCTGCGTACATGTTGGTGAGAGTGAACCTTCACTCATGGGCGTGGCATATTTGAGCTGTTTCTTTCATTACTCTTTCATCTTCCCCTTCCAGAAGGAGACCTCCTTCCCCCTAACTTTTCCACTATCATTCTGGTCACCCTCCGCAATCATCTAAAATACTTTTTGTTTCCTATTTTCTCTCTAGCTTCCACATAGGAGGACAAACAATTGACCCTTGACTTTCGGAGACTGGCTAATCTCAGCATAATATTCTCTAGTTCCATCCATTTTCCTGAAGATGACGTAATTTTGTTCTTTATGGCTAGAACTTCCATTGTGAGAACACACATTTTTATTATCCATTCATCTGTTGAGAGACACCTAGGTTGGTTCCTTAATTTGGCTATTGTGGATTGTGCTGCTATAAGCATGGATATGCATGTATCACGATAGTATTCTGACTTTAATTCTCTTGGAAAGATACTAAGGAGGTATAGTTTGGTCATATGGTGTTTCTATTTCTAGTCTTTTGAAGAGCCTCTATACTGATCTCCATAGTGGCTCTACTAATTTGCAATCCCATCAGCAGTAGATAAGAGTTCCTATGTCTCCACATCCTCACCAGTATATATTATTATTTGTATTCTTAATAATTGCCATTCTAACTGGAATTAGACAATATTATTTATAAATGTGATGCTAAATTTTTAAATAAAATGCTAGAAAACAAAATTCAGTAGTATATTAAAAGGACTACATGCCATGATCAAGTGAGATTTATTCCTGGAATACAAGGATGGTTCAATGTATGAAATTTGATCAATGTGATACACCACATTGACAGAAAAAAGGACTGGAAAAACCCACAATCATTTCAGTAGGTGCAGAAAAAGTATTTGGAAAAGTATAGCACACTTTCATGATCAAAATACTCAACAAATGAGGGATAGAAGGAGATTATTCAAAGTGCCTTATATATGCCTTCATGGATAAGACATGTATGAAAATCCCATGGAGAATATCATCTTTGGTGCAACTAAAAGATTCCTTCCAAGGTCAGGCGCAAAGTGGCAAAGTCTGCTTTCACTATTTCTGTTCAACACAGTACTGGGGATTCTAGCTAGAGCAATTAGGTGAGAAAAAGAAGCAATCAGCATCCAAACTGGATGGAAGAAGGGAAATCTCTGTTCAGATGATATTTTTTTCTATGTCAAAATCCCTAGAGTCCACCAAGTCCTGTCAGAGCAAATCAATGAATTTAGCAAAGTTGCCAGATGCAAGCTTAAAACACAAAATGGCTTGCATTTCTATATGCTAACAATGAACACTCTGGAAAGGAAATTAGAACAATTCCATTCACAATAGTATCAAAATAATAAAATATGTAGGAATAAACTTCAGGAAGGTACAGTGAACATTACTAAGCAGGACTGACAGAAATGAAATAATACATTCATAAATGAAGACATCTCCAGTCCATGGATTAGATGACATGGTATTGTTAAGATGTCAATATGACCCAGTGAAATCTGACAGGTTCAATGCGATCATTATCAAAATTTTAATGAATTTCTTGTGGAAATAGCAAAATTCATCCTAAAAATCACAGAGTCTCAAGAGACCCTGAATACCTAACACAGTTTTGAAAACAAGTGAAAAACTAGAGGAGATTACAATTCCTGATTTTAGGCTTGCTACACAACCACAGCTGTCAGACAGTGTGGTACTTTTATAAACACAGGTATATAAACCAAGGGAATAAGATAAAGGACCCAAAATAAACCTCACATAGATGACCACATGATTTCTCACAGGGCTTCAAAGCCATTCCCAAAGGAAAGGACACTCTTCAAGACATGGCGCTGAGAAAACTGGATATCCACATACCCACATACAAAAAATGAAGTCAAACCCTTATCTACCACTGTATATAAAAACTAACTCAGCCGGGCATGGTGGCACACACTTGTAATCCCAGTACTTTGGGAGGCGGAGACCTGAGGATCCAGGTTCATGGCCAGCCTCAGCTCTCTCTCTCTCCCTGTCTCTCTCTCTCTCTACTTAGTGAGGCCCTCCGCAACTTCGTGAAACCCGGTTTCAAAATAAAGGATAAAAAATAGGGCCGGGGGTGTAGCGCAGAGATAGAAC
>PVJS01010939.1:0-46828 GCA_004027185.1 Glis glis
GGATCCTCCAGTCTCAGCCTCCCAAGTACTGGGATTACAAGCGTGCGCCACCACGCCTGACTGGATTTTTTTTTTTTTTAGAGAATTTGGAAACAGTTCATCTTTGGGACAAGTATTTACAGTGATTGTAATATTGGCAGATATTCTAAGTTCATGTTGTCTCCTAATGCCAGGCAGAACTGGCAATTAAAGCCAGACAATCTGATTCTAAGAAAAAAATAAGGTCAGAGTGACACATTTTTTTCTGACCTAGTCAAAACTGAAATTAGTTAAAAAACTACTTTCCATCCTTTCTTCTTTTGTTTTTGCTTTGTTTTGTGTTTGCTTAGTTTTGTGGTGCTGGGGATTGAACCCAGGGGCATTCTACCTCCAAGCTACACCCTCAGCCCTATTTTATTTTTATTTTGAAACAGGGTCTTGCTAAGTTGCTCGGAGCCTTGCTAAGTTGTTACAACTGGCCTCAAACCAGGGCCCCTCCTGTCTCAGCCCCCTAAGTACTGGGATTACAGGCGTGCACCATGTGAAGGGTCTAGGAGAGTGGAAGAGAATGTTAGAATGGAAGAGAGGAAGTTAAGTTTTATGTTTATGAGGAGTAGGGTTTTAATTAAAAGATCAGAAATGTTAAATTAGAGCAGTGGTCTCAAATAGAGGCCCTAGATGAGCAGCATTAGGCCTCCTGGAAACTTGTTAGAAATGCATATTCTCAGGTTCTATTGCAGACCTACTGCATCAGATCTCAGGGTGGGCCCAGCAAGCCCTTCAGGTAATTCTGATGCTCACTAACGTTTGAGAACCTCTGAATTATTTGCTTGAAGGCAGGTGTTCTGTCTTCTTTTTATCATCACAGGGAACTAGGTTGTTTTGTTTGGTAACTTACACACACACACACACACACACACACACACACGAATGTCTGATCCTCTCTTGCTTTTATCTTAACCTAAGATCTCAGAGATTGTTATACAGTAGAACCCAGAAGTCTGTATTTAACAAAGACTCCTGATCATTTTAATGGAGGTGATCCCTGAACTATACTTGAAGAAACACTAATTCAAAAGTTCTACCTCCTAGTCCACACAGTGAAAGTACTAGTAGGAGGTAATGTATGACTTTATATGTCCTCACAAAAATATTTCTAGCTTGTTTGATTTAGATTGCTAGTTGCCTCTTTGGCTTAGTGAAAGGTCTGTATATGTGTTCTTTTGCTAAGTAAATACTAGTTGACTAAATGGTTATTTCATGTCCATGTCTTTGGGTCTTTTATTCTAAACTGTTAGAAAGGCACATACTAATCCAATATTGCTGTTAAACTATTTGTAACAAATCAGAGGGACCATACAAATGTGTGTATCTGTTGGTCCAAAATGAACATGTCTAAAAATTTTGTCTTAGGAAATTATCAGTCTTTCCTGCATTGTATTTGTAAGAAGTAAATTTTGTATAAACAGTCTCATGCCTATGCCTCAATATGAGCTGAATAGAAAACAGTACACAATAATAAATAGGTAATAATATTTCAAGTATATGAAAAAAGGAGGATGAAAAGGGCTATAAGGAAACGAACAAAAATTTCATTCTCTTTTTCTCTCATGATAATTTATTTTCCCCCACTCTTCTGTGTTCTTCAGTATGATTTCTTATAAAGAGAAACACATTAATTTAAAAATACCTGTCTTTAGAATTTGATTATATAAATGAAAATCTAAGGATTTCACATTAATTTCTATCATACTTAGTTTTGCAGTATGCTACAAAGTCTGCCAAATGCATGCAAACTTCTCGTTGACTTTGAAGTTATATTGTTATGTGTATGCCCTTTTGGATGTAACATTTTGGGCATAGTGGACATATTGGAGCAATTGCCATTTCAAATAATTAAGAACACTGCCATTTTGGGGTGGGGCTGTGTGTTAGAAGACATAGAAGCCCATATATGTAATCTTGTTTTTTAAATTATTTTGTTCTTTTGTGTGTGGGGGGTGCTGGGGATTGAACCCAGGGGTGTCTACGTCCGAGCTCCACCCCAACCCGATTTTATTTCTTATTTGAAAACAGGGTCTTGCTAAGTTGCAGAAGGCCTCACTAAGTTGCCAAGGCTGGCTTCAAACCTGCGATCCTCCTGTCTCAGCCTCCCAAGTACTGGGATTACAAGCGTGCGCCACCATGCCCGGTTTAATTATTTTATTCTTAAGCATATATATCTATGTAAAATTATCAAAGTGGTTGTTTTCAGACTATACGTTGTCACATTATTTAAATATATGCCATATGAAAAATGTATATGCACATAAAAATTGCATCAGTACTAAAAGTAGTAGAGGGCTTTGATAGCATTATAAATCTAATGTTAAAGCTCTTACTCAACAGCATAAAATTTTTTCTGAAGTTTTTGAGGCATTTTAACTACTGCTAATTAAAAATAGATCTACTGAGTCTGTTTTATTATGCTTTACTTATGTCTTGGGTATCTAGAAACTTTTCTGATGAAATCCTGTATTGTAGTTTCAATGAAAAAAAGTAATGTTAAAGGGGGCGGTATCAGGACTGTCATTTTAAATTTGTATGAAATATTCTTATTTTGGAAAGGAAATTACAGGGTTTATTATTTATTTATCATTTTTTCTAGATACAGAAAATGTCATGAACCTAGGTAGACTATCACATTTTTTTTTAAACTGGGGGTTGAACCCAAGGGCATTGTACCTCCGAGCTACACCCCCAGTCCAATTTTTTATTTTTTATTTTGAAACAGGGTCTCAGTTGTGGAGAGCCTCACTAAGTAACCGAGGCTGGCCGCGAACCTGTGATTTTTTTGTCTCAACCTCCCAAGTACTGAGATTACAAGGTGGGCCACCACGCCCGACTATTACATTTTAGAGTATTTTGCTTTCACATTTTCACATTTACATATTATAGTAGCATTACAAAGTTTAGAACTAGAAAAGATAGTGAGAAATCATCTGCTAACATTAAGGCAGTTAAAAAAATTTTGAAGCCTACTGAGTGTCAGTGAATTGCCCAGCGTCTCATAGGTATTGTTAGAAAACTAGAATCTAGAATATAGGCCTTTATTTTCCTAATGTAATGATTTTATCTGTTATTTCTTTTATTTTCTTTCTGTTTTGTTTTTGTTTGTTTGCTTGTTTGTTTTGTTTTTGTGGTACTAGGGATTGGACCCAAGGGCATTCTACCTCCAAGCTATACTCCCCCAGCCCTTTTTATTTTATATATTATAATAGGGTCTCACTAGGTTGCTCAGAGTCTCTTTACTTTGCTGAGGTTGTCCTCAAATCTGCGATCTTCTTTTCTCAGCCTCCTAAGTGTTGTGATTATAGGCATGTACCACCATGCTCAGCTTAGGTCATTGCATTTATACATTTTTTACAAGTAGAACATATGTCAGTTTTCACCATAATTAAGTTTTTAAGAATATTTCTATAATTGTAAATAAAATTCTGATACTCGTCTCAGTTTTTTTTTCTTTTTTGACATTTTTTCTTATTTTTACAATGAAAATTAAGTAATTATAAAAATAAGTAGCCAAGTTTTTCAGTTGGTATAAGCTGGCTTTATTTTATACTGCTAATAAAGGCACATTATGTACAAGCATTACAATTATCACTGAAATGCACATCCATTAACTGAAACATTAGGCTGAGTATATAATTACTGTCTAGAGCCAATATCTTTGTGAAGCTGCATCTACAATGCGATTAAACTATAAGCAATATTTGTAAACTAATATTTTACTGATTCAGAATTGATACCATCTTTTGCAAACTTAAAAATGAATGCTATATACATTCAGTTTGATAGGGTTTTTATGTGCTTAGAAAACTATGGGACTTCTCAAAGATGATTGAAATATATAACTTGAAATAGATTAATTTTAATATAGTTGCTATAATCTAATATATGTTAATCTTTCTGAAGTATTTTTCCCCACCATTTTTATTGTGGTAAAATATATTTAACATGCTAACCATTTGTACAGTTCAGTGATATTAAATAAATTCATATTGTTGTGCAACCATCACCGTCACCTACCTGCAGTCTTTCATCATGAAAAACAAACTCTGTACCCATTAAACAGTAACTTCCCATTCTCCTCTATCTCTACAGCTCCTGGCAACTACCATTCTACTTTCTGTCTCTATGATATTGACTGGTGTAGGTACTTCATATAAGTGGAATCAAACAGTGTTTGTCTCTTTGCTGTTAGCTTATTTTATTTTGTCTAATGCCCTCAAGTTTACCCATGTTGTAGTATTTGTCAGACTTCCCTTCCTTTTTAAGGTTGAATGATATTCCATTGTATTTAGTTACCATACATTAGTTATCTGTTCATTCACTGATAGACACTTAGATATGTATGTGGGTTGGATAGATATCTCTTTGAGATACTGCTTTCAATTCATTTGAGTATTGCCAGCTTTTAGTTCTTTTGAGTGGTGCCAGAAGTGACATTGCTGAATCATATAGTACTGTTCTATATTTAATTTTCATTCTTGTCACAAAATAATTGTACAAATTTATGAAGTATAGTGTGATATTTCTTATGTGTACACAGTGTGTAATCAAGTAATAATTAGCATATCTATCACCTCAAATATTTATTAGTTCTTTGAATTGGGAATATTTAAAATCCTCTCTACAAGGCTATTTTAGTTTTTGTTGTTGTTGATTTAGGTACTGGGGATGGAGCCCAGGGGCTTTCTACCTCCAAGCTACATCCCCAGTCCTTTTTATTTGAAACATGGTTTTGCTAGGTTGCTGAGACTGGCCTCTAACCTGTGTTCTTCCTGTATCAGCCTCCCAAGTACTGGCCACAGCTATTTTGAAATATAAGATTAATTGTTGTCAACCATGGTTATCCCACTTGTATAGAACATCCTCCTATTCAACTATACCCTGTACCCATTAACCATCCTGTCTCTATTTCTCTTCCCCTAACCATTCCTCAGCCTCTGATAACCGCTCAACTTTTTAGCCTCTACATATAAGTGAGGATATTTAGTATTTGTCTTTCTGTGCATGATTTGTTTCACTTAACATAATGTTCTCCAGGCTCATTTATATTGCCACAAGTCACAAGATTTCTTTTTTATGGCAGAATAAGACTCTATTGTGTATATATACCACATTTTCTTTTTTTTAGATATACTTTTATTGGTGCATTGTAATTATACATCATAATGAGGTATAGTGTGATAGGAATATACATGCACACAACACTTTGTGTGTTTCCCTCCAGATCCCACCCCACTTCTTCCTCTTCCCTGTCCATGTCATTGAGGTTGGTATTAATAATTCCATATGTGTACATACCATTATTTAACCTGTTACCTTCCCCCCTTCTCCCTCACCTAAAACCCTCTATCTCTTCATTGAAGTCTCTACTACTTTATCTGAGGTCTCTTTTGTTACCCAGTTCCTTTCTGGCTTCCACATATGAGAGAAAGCATACAACTATTTGCTTTCTGAGACTGTCTAATCTCACTTAGCATAGTATTCTCTAGTTTCATCCATTTTCCTACTTATGACATAATTTTGTTTTCTTTATGGTTGAGTAAAATTCCATTGTGTGTATATACCACAGTTTTGTAATACATTCCTCTGTTGATGGACACCTAGGTTGGTTTCATACTTTGTCTATTGGGAATTGAGCTGCTGTAAACATGGATATGCATGTATCACTATAATATTCTGACTTTAGTTCCTTTGGAAAGATACCAAGAAGTGATATAGCTGGGTCAAATGGTGGTTCCATTCTCAGTCTTCTGAGTAACCTCCACACTGATCTCCACAGTGGCTGTAGTAATTTGTTGTTCCTCCAACAAAGTATAAGGGCTCCTATTTCCCCACATCCTCACCAGCATTTATTATTGTTTGTATTCTTGATGATTGCCATTCTAACTGGAGTTAGAGGGAATATCAGTGTAATTTTGATTTGTATTTCCCTCATTGCTAATGATGTTGAACTCTTTTTATATATTTATTGGACATTTGTATTTCTTCTTCTGAGAAGTGTCTATTCAGTTCAATTGCCCAGTTTTTGATTCAGTTATTTGGTTTTTTAGTGCTAAGTTTTTTAAGCTCTTTGTGTATTCTTGATTTAGTCCTCTATTGGAGGAGGAGCTGGCAAAGATCTTTTCCCTTTCTGTAGGCTCCTTTAGACTCTTGATGGTTTCCTTTGCTCCACAGAAGCTTTTTAACTTAATGCTGTCCTGTTTATTAATTCTCATTTTAATTTCCTGAGCATCGGTGGGCTTATTGGGGAAGTTTCTACCAGTACCTGTATGTTGGAGTGTTGATCCTATGCCCTCTTCTAGTAATTGCAAAGTTTCTGGTCTAGTTTCTAGGTCTTTGATCCATCTTGAGTTGACAACTTGTATAGGCCGAGAGGTTG
This sequence comes from Glis glis, assembly GCA_004027185.1. Taxonomy (NCBI): domain Eukaryota; kingdom Metazoa; phylum Chordata; class Mammalia; order Rodentia; family Gliridae; genus Glis; species Glis glis. The sequence goes on from PVJS01010939.1 coordinate 6,410, forward strand.
GGGTTTAATTCCATTCTTCTACAAATGAATAACCAGTTTTCCCAACACTATTTGTTGAAAAGGCTATCTTTTCTACAGTATATGCTTTGGGCACCTTTGTCAAAAGTCACCTGGAGATAAAATATGAGGATTTGTTTCTGAATCTTCTGTTCTATTGGTCAATGTGTCTGTTTTTGTGCCAATACCATGCTAGTTTCATTACTGTAGCTCTCTGTAGTATAATTTTAAATCAAGTATTGTGATATCTTTGGCATAATTCTTATTGCTGAGAATTGCTTGGCTATTCTGGGTCTTTCCTTTTTCCATATGAATTTTAGGACTGTTTTCTCCAGATCTGAGAAGAATGACATTGGTATTTTAATAGGGATTGCATTGAATCTAATCTATAGGTTGCTTTTGGCAGAATAAACATTTTGATATTTCTTCTGCCTATCTAAGGGCATGGAAGCATTTTCCATCCTCTTAGATCTTCAGTTTCTCTAGTGTTTTATAATTTTCATTGTAGAGATCTTTTACCTCCTTGGCTAAATTTATTCCTAAGTTTTTTTTTTTGTGGTTTTTCTTTTTTTTTAAGCTATTGTGAATGGAATTGTTTTCTGGATATCCTTTTCAATGGATTCATGATTGGTATATAGAAATGCTAATGATTTTTATAAGTTGATTCTATATCCACCTACTCTGCTGAATCTGTTCATCAGCTCTAGAAGTCTTTAGGTCAAGTTGTTTTAGATATTCTACGTATAGGATCATGTCATCAGTAAACAAGAGATAATTTCAATTCTTCTTTTCATATTTGAATTCCTTTAATTTTACTGTTCTGGCTAGAGTTTCAAGTACTATATTGATTGGGAATGGTGATAGTGGGCATCCTTGTCTTATTCCTGATCTTAAAGGAAATTCTTTCAGTTTTTCTCCATTCAGTATGATGCTGACTATGGGTTTACTAGATATGGCTTTTATGATTTTGAGGTAGGTTCCTTCTATCCTTGATTTCTTCAGCATTTTTTTAATCATGAAAGGGTGTTGGGTTTTGTCAAATGATTTTTCTGCATCTATTAAGATGATTATGTGATTTTTGTTGTTAGCTCTATTAATGGTGAATTATATTTATTGATTTGCGCATTTTGAACCAGCCTTGCATCCCTGGAATGAAACCAACTTGGTCATGGTGTACTATTTTCTAGATGTGGTTGTGAATGTGAATTGCAAGTATTTTTTATTGATTGATTTTTATAGTATAGGGGGTTGAGCCCAGAGGCAGTCTACCTTCAGGGTACACCCCCAGCCCTTTTTTCACTTTGTTTTGAAACAAGGTCTCACTAGGTAGCTGCGAGTCTTGCTAAGTTGCTGAGGCTGGTCTTGAACCTTCGATCCTCCTGTCTCAGCCTTCCAAGTATTGGGATTACAGGCATACACCACCACACATGGCTGAATTGGTAGTATTTTATTAAGAATTTTTGCATCTATGTTCATCAGTGATATGGTCTGTAATTTCCTTTTCTGGAGGTATCTTTATTCAGTTTTGGGATTAAGGTGATACTGGCAGTTTTTGAGGGATGGGTACTGGGGATTTAACCCAGGGGCATTCTACTTCCAAGATACACCCCCAGCTCTTTTTATTTTGAAACAGGGTTTTGCTAAGTTGCAGATACTGGTCCAGAACCTGCGATCCTCCTGTCTTAGTCTCCCAAGTACTGGGATGACAGGCATGTACCAATACGCCTGGGTCATACTATCTCTTTCACAACTTCTCAACTCTGTTATGGTGTTGCAAAAGTAGCCATCACAGCTGGGCATGGTGGCCCACGCCTGTAGTCCCAACTACTCAGAGACCTGAAGCAGGAGTATCACAAGTTCAAGGCCAGCTTGGGAAACTTGGTGAGACCCTGTTTCAAAGTAAAAAAATAAAAAGGGCTGGAAATGTAGCTTATTGATAGAGTTCTCTCGGCTCAATCCCCAATACTGCTTAAAAAAAAGTCATAGACAATATGTAAATGATTAAGTATGGATACTACAATAAAACTATATTTGTGCATACTGATATTTGAATTTCATATAATTTTATGTGTCACAAAATATTGCTTTAAAGACAATTTTTAATAATTTCTATAGATAGAAAAGGTATTCTTAGCTCATAGACCATAGAGAAATAGGTGGCAGGCTGGATTTAATCTGTCATCTGTTGTTTGCTAATCTCTTCTTTTTAGACCAATTCTCTTTAATATAATTATCACTCTTAAATGTTTTATTGTTTATAGTTCTATAATTCTACACTCCTAGTCCAAGCCACCTCTCAATGACCTCTTTGGTCACTTTCTTTTGGTTTACACTTAACCATTATTGTATTGCTCAAAGAGGTTTATCAGACCCTATTCCTGGAATTATTGCTTTAAAATGAAAACCAGTGGCTTTCCATTGCTTTTAAGAAAAAGACCAAAATCTGTTCCATGGCTTTAAAGTCTACCGAAGAAACTCCTATCTCCCTCCTATACCATTTTTCTTTCATTTCTCCAAATATCGTCAGGTCCTTTACGCTTACTGTTTCTTCTATTTAGAATAATCTTTTTTCTCTTCTTTGTCTGTCTATCCTATTCTGTTTTTTTTTCCAGGCAGCCTTCCCACTTTTGTGTGTGTGTGTGTGTGTGTGTGTGTGTGTGTGTGTGTGGGGGGGGGGGTACAGGGGATTGAACCCAGAGACATTCTACCTTCGAGCTACACCCCCAGCCCAATTTTATTTCTTATGTGGAAACAGGGTCTTGCTAGGTTGCTGTGAGTCTCACTACTTACTGAGGCTGTCCCCGAACCTGTGATCCTCCTATCTCAGCCTCCCAAGTACTGGGATTACAGGTGTGCACCACCACGCCCGGCTAGCCTTCCCACATTTAAGGACTCCAATTACATGACATCATATTACTTTGTCCTCAGTCTTTAAAACTATAACTACCATAACTATGGGTAATCACAACTATGATTTTTTTCTTCTTTCTTTTGGCACTAGGGATTGAACCCAGAGACGTTCTACTTCTGAGCTATACCCCTGGCCCTTTTTATTTTTTATTTTGAGACAAGGTCTTGCTAAGTTACTGCACACTGGCGTCAGACCTGAGAGCCTCCTGTCTCAGCCTCCCAGGTACTGGGATCACAGGCATGCATCACAGTACCCAGCTTCATAACTAAATAATGTAATTATTTGTCTTCCTCTCAAAATGTAAATTTCATGAATTACATCTCATTTTGTTAACCATTGTATCGAGCACCAAGCATATTTTCTGGCAGTTAGCAAATATTTGTGAAATGAAATAATGAGCATATTATGTCTTTTAATTATCACAAAAATCCTATAATTTATCATTTCTCTTTGGGAGGCTTTTAAATTCCTTGGGAGAAATTTGGGAAAGAATAATGATAATGGCTGCCATTTATTGAGCAACTCCCATGTGCTTACTATTCACTATTCTACATGCACAATCTTATTTTAACCCTTGCAACAACCCTACAATGTAGTTAGCTTTATCCCCAATCTTTCTACATGGGGACACTGAGGCTCATAGAGGCAGTTTTACTTACCTAGTACTTCACAGTAAGTGACAGAGCCATGATTCAAATGCACTAGTCTTTCAGTAAAGGCTTTTATACTGTACCACTATGTGTTGTTGCCTTCTAACCAGATTATTACTGGAAAAACTGCAGTTTTTATTACAGGTCTCCAACTAATTTTGCCCTTTTTGACTCCATCTAACTGAAGGGACTATAGTTAATCTCTGATACATATTAGTGCATATATTCATTAATAGTTAATATTCACTTAGTGATTATAGGAATACATGTATTTCTTAGATTACCAAATATCTGTGGAATACTGAAAATTAGTAATTTGGTTTGAATCTTTAAAGACCTGCCCTGGAATAGCTTTGCAAAAATTACACATGAATTACAAATGAATTTAGTCTGTTTGACATTTAGTGTTTTTTCTTAATTTAACATTATTAAGTTTTGACCCCTAAGATGAGAAATTATTCACAAACTCTAAATAATGCAATGTTTCATATTTTCTTTTTGTGTGTGTGTGGTACCAAGGATTGAACCCAGGGCCATTCTACCTCCGGGCTACACCCCCAGCCCTATTTTTTATATTGAAACAGGGTCTCACTAAGTTGCGGAGGGCCTCACTAAGTAGCTGAGGCTGACCATGAACCCGGATCCTCCGGTCTCAGCCTCCCAGGTACTGGGCATATTTTCGTTACTTTAAGACATACAGTTAAACTAGAATAGTTTTGGGAGGGTTGTTTTGTTTGTTTGTTTGTTTGTTTGTTTGTTTGTTTGTTTAGTGCTGGGGATTGAACCCAGGGCCTTGTGCATGCTAGGAAGGTGCTCTACTACTGAGCTATGCCCCCAGTCCCTTAGAATTAATTTTTAAGAGTCCATTTCTAAAATGACTTTATTACATAAGGAAGATAACCCTTTGAAAAAGTGCAGCTTAGTTTCATTCTTTTATTTCTGCATGATTCAGGATTCCTAAAGATTCAGCTACAGTATTAAATCAGTGTGGTGTGGTGAAGAATTTTTGTCTTTTCTTTCAGCATTAGTGAAGTCATAGAGCCTCTTATAGCCATAAAATGCCTATGAAGTATAAGTGGAATTATCTATAATATTTTGGTAGAGTTAAACACTTTCCCACTCCTATTTACAAGTTCTGCAGGCAGTATTGTAGCCTTTTTGAAACTTTGTTTTACAGCTTTTCTTCATAAGAAACACATCTGTATATGCAAAAGGAGTCTGTACAGCATTTGAAGTAACCTCAGTAGCATCATATTATAATTAATAATATTACTGTCATTAGGGCTTCCTTCATAATGATTTCCTTTCATAATTAACTTCTGAACTTTGTAACCTAATATAGTGATTTTCATTACAAAGATCAACTTTTTTATATGCCTCTTGAAATATGTAGAAGAACATAGACTACTAGACCTAGCATTGCCTGGTTATTTTGTAGAATGGGAAGTGAGAACTGAAACTGAGAAAGGGATTTTGATTTCATATAAATTTGCTATTAATTAGTTGGTCTATTAAATTTTTATAGTATCTATTGAACTTTTGCAACCAGTCTTATTCTGAGTAATTGATTAAATGATCATTTATTAGCTTCCCATGTCATCTCACTGTATTATCTCACTTGTGTGAAATAGAATTTTTTGCTTACTGATTTTTTTAATAAGAAGTGCTACCATACACACAGAGCATTGAAATTACAGATTTGCACATGAAGGAAAACAGTTAAATTAATAATAGGCTTATAATGCACTGCAAAAATTAGTAGCATTGAAGAGGGGGGCAAAATAGACATTGTTAAATCCTGGAGCTAACAGATTATCTAAAATAAAATTGTGCACATATGTAAGAAAGACTGGCATAATATTTTAAAATATAGATACTAATAGTAAAAGAAAGAAATCAGTTTGGAGATGAAACAACATTTTTAGGAATCATGTTCGAAAACTTGAATAAGGATGTTTTATACCTATAGAAAACCTTACTGGAATATGTTAGAGACATATCAAGCACTGGCCTTGGAATATGTTAGAGACATATCAAGCACTGGAATTTAAATGCCAGATCATTTAAATTCTAGCAACATTTATTATACTCTACTAAATCACTAGAGTAGCTGCAACATGTGAGGATAATTTTAATTATTTGGACTGGTGCTAGATTATGGACGTCTTCCAAATCCACATTTAAACATTTATTTTGTCTATGAAAGCAATATGTTGATTAGTGATCTTATAAAAATTGAATTCTGAAGGGCCATGTCAATGATGAGTTACAGTTAGCATCTTTATTATTGCAATCTCCATTCCAAAGTGAGGTTAGACTTTTCATTGATACCTTTCTCTCTCTCTCTCAACTTTTGCAGAGACTTTCTTTTGCCTTGTCTATAGAAAAAAGCTAGTAGCTAATGGAGAATATGCATACCTGATTTTTTCCCCCCTCTCCTAAGAAAGGAGAATTCATCCACTGCCACTGTACCTTTTTTTCTTTTCTTTTTTGTCTTGCACAGAAGACTGACATCTTCCTGTGAAGGGCTTGTGGCAAACCTATCCAACTCGGGTTTCTTCCTCCTTGAGAACGATCTGATCCATCATCATCTGAACCAGGGATCACAGTCTAAGGGTCCAGGTGAGGGCAAGTCAGTCTGTTTGTTAAGCCAGTTTCTTTTCTGTCAGGTAAGTCACACTCAGGCATGATCTCACTTAGCATCAGTCAGCCTTAGTTTTTTTAAAGTTACTTAGTCCCCGAAAAGAGACACAGTTGATATATCCATTTATTCTAAGATTCGCCTAAACTACTAATGATTTATCACATAATTTAAAAAATTATCTTGGCTATATAATGTGATCATTGTCAAATACTTGCACATCTTAAATTCCAGAAATCTTAAAAAACTGTGTGTGGTGAGAGAAAGATATTGTAACAGTATTTGAGGTTGCAATTTTAGTGCTGATCCTTATCTCCTTTGTTATTAAGCTTATAAAGGTTTGCAGCAAATTAAAATCAGTCTAGAATTGACAGCCTTTTGTAGCCTTATAATTTTAATAGCTTTTAACTGTGTTTGTAGATGGCTCAAAACCAGAGGTAGATTCAGAATATTGGAGCTAACATTTGCACTCAGGGTTATGAAAGAGCTCTTTGTTGTTTTGCGTAGATTCTTTCATTTATTGTCAAAATGATTAAGGGTAGAGACAAGAATTTCTCTGTTCTATATCCAACTTTCATGTTCTTGTTATAGGAAGAAATTTATGATTGCTCCTTAGGCAAGTGGTCTTAGCTAATTGAAGTCTGGTTTTGCACCTTGATGCTATCTTATAACTTGCGAGGCGAATTAGGTCTGTGGCTATGAGGCTATTTTCTAGACAACTTATTTTTCAAAAGTTTTTTTTTAATTGAGAAAAAAAAACTGCCTTGGTTTCTGACACTTAAAGTCTCCTTCAAAATGCACTTGGGCATTACATATAATTTGTTTTATATGTGACCATTTATGTTCCATAACAAATTAGCTGTTAGTCTTATAAAACATTAATTTGTTTCATCATGATAACGTTGTATGCATTTGATTGCATATACTTTGACATATCTTGTCTCTGCCATTTGCCAACACATAGATAGGAATAAATTGGGCTTTTATTTGACTAATTCTACAAATGATATGTAAGTTACAAACTGAGGTTAATTATGCTTCAATGAGTTTGCTACAGTAAAGAGTGACTCTTACTTATTGGGAAGAAGAGAGATTGTCTCTGAAATTTTGCCACCCATGAAGCTAAATGGTTATATCACCCTTTATTATTTACTGGCTTTATGAGATGCATTGTTTTGTGCTTACTAAAATGTCTGTACTAGTTTTCATCGGGAGCATTTTTTTTGCCTGGAAAGGAAATATTTTAAGCATTCATTATTTGGAACCTGATATTTTACCATTGGAACATAAAGTAATTGTCAATTTGACTCTATATTTGTACAACTAAGTTAATATGGACTTAGACCAAGAATTTGTTGGGTATGAAATCCCTTGTTTCTATCCCCTTATGTTTCTATCCCCTAATATGTACAGAAGAACAGGAAATATTTATTGTGTATTAAAAAATGTTTCCAGTAATATCTCTTGAATAGAAAAGCTGTTTTTTAAAACTCTGCTTTAGATTCTTACAGAAAGTTATTTCCCAGTAGATTATAATTGTTTTAAGATGATTAGGTTCCTATATGTGCATTGGATTGAGTATGTAAACATAACCTAACCCAATCATGTAAATATATAAGGTAATTGAAATGTTTAGAAATCTGAATCACATTAGTAAAGCAGGAATGTCATACACATTAAAATGTATATTAAATACTAGAATCTGCATTGTAATGGACTCAGTGGGCATGTTTCAAAGTAGCTTCAGAAGTAGCACAGATTTCCCATGATGCTCTTGGGCTAGACAAATCAATTACATTGTTGAAGGGTTGTAATTTTGAAGAAATTAGCAAACTATGACTGAGACTGGAAGATTATATTTGACTGGCTTTGGAAGTACTTATGTATCTAAAACTGAATTTAAAACAACCTTTCCTATTTTGTTCCCCTACTTTTGTCCTTTTTATACTCTTACTTTTGTAACCAATAGCTTTTTGGGGTTTTATGCACATGGTATGATCTTTGGACATTTTCATATTTATAATGTGAAATCATTGCAATATCTGCTTCAATAAGTGAATTAACTAAAATTTGGAAACCAAACTTGTTTTAAGTCTTTAAAACATCAGAATGGGATCTGTTCTTAATCATTGACATAAAGATTTGTAAACTTTAAATATATGGATTTGGATTATTTGTGATAGTATTTCCATTCTATGCCACTTAATACTTTTTAGAGTCAGTTGATACATGTAATAAGGAACATACATGCTAGCTGATTTTACCTTGATAATGAGCAAAACAAAATTAGAAAGGCAAATTTGCTAAGAAAAATCAGTAATTGTTGAATTCTAAAACCAAATGGGTAACTATGGGACTCTTCCATCTATTGATAGGATTGATTTGTCTTTTCTAATACAAGGGCATGCTGTTGACCCACCATAAGCTAAAATTACCTTTTAAGTAAAATGTGTTGTGTTCGAAATAAAGCATAGCCTAGAGCAGGCACTGTGGACATGACATGTTGAAAGGTCCCTTTCCTCTTACTTTCTTCCTAGTTAGGATTTGATTGCATTACTATAATAAGCATTAGCATTAAGGTCATGTTGTACATTTCTTTGTGTCCGTTTTCTGTCCTCTCTAAGATTAACAACAACAAAGACCAGTTAATTCTGCTTCTTCCAAGAAGCTCTTTTAATGCTTCCAAGATGCTGGAAGCAATCCTTTCACATGCAGTGGTATGAGGATACTCTACCTAGCTTTTCTTTTGGCAATGTCTTACCATTAACTCATAGGAATATGTATCTTGCTATTATCTCTACCATACCTTCATGTCATTGTTTAGATATCCTGAAGGCTGCTAATGTCTCAGGTTAATAACCACAGAATATTTCAAAAAGGTGGTGCCTGCTTCATAAGATGTATCTGTGGTTGCTAAAATCTTACTTGGCTTGAAACAACTAAATATAGTTGACTCTAAAATTGTATATTGTTAGAATATGCTGCTTAAAACAAACAAACTATGATTTACTTTCAGTTCTGAAAATATTCAGAAGGATTTGTTATCTCTTGCAGACCTTTCTGCAAACTACTAATGGGATGAACACAATATATCACTTTTATAATAGTGAGCTATTAAAGGCAAGCATAAAGCAGTCTGAAGCCCATAAGTGCTGCCAACAGCTCCTGCTTTAATGAATTCCCTTTTAGATGTCCATTAAATGCTCATGGCAAATGTACTCATAATGGAAATGGCAAATCTAAATGGGTAGATATGAATAATCCATGGAGTTTAAATTCTGTTTATGATCATCTTCACATTTAGTTTTCAAGACAACGCAGTTTAGTTTTCATTACAGTTTGGAATAAAGAGGACAGGGAGTAATTGATTGCTTCAAGCAGATTAAAATCAATGGTTTTCTTTTCAAAGAACCAGTTCAATGCAGTAATTCCAACTTTAAACATTGATTTAGGGTACTCAACACAAAATGTTTTGTGCTGTGTGAACTTTTATATAGAAAGACTAATATTAATTTTATTTCCCTATATATCTATATAGTGATATATAGAGGTTGTTAGTAGCATGTGCATGACTTAATAGTGATCTATATTAAGTCATTTTTATATTATTGCAGTCATATAATGAATCAATGAGATTCCCGTCATCACTGTAATACTGTTTGTAACCCATTAGCACAGAGAAATTACAGCCCATCATACATCATTACTGTGATTGAAGCTTTATTACCATATTCTCAAATTGCCTGCTTGCTATAAAACTAAATAGACACAAGACAACTATAGGTAGAGCATAGACTATGCATTATTGTGCTCCAGTAATGAGGGATTATTGCACCATAATGGGGTGAAACTTATGAGGAAAATAAACTTGGCAGTAATAGAAAACTGGAGACTCTTTTTACATTTGCTTTCATTACTTTAAAGGTCAAATATATTTGTTATGCTCAGGTTATTGTTTATGTATTACATGAATTATAGCCTCTTAATATTTTCTAATGTTTGTTTTTACTTCCTAACTATATCCTTTCAAAGTCTGAGGTCTAACATGCTTTGAGTGCTCAGGACTGGACTTGGAATCTGCATTTTGCCACTTGTGAGAGTAAACTTTTTTTTTTTTTTTTTGGCAGTACCGGGGAGTGAACCCAGGGGCGTTCTACCTCCGAGCTACACCCCCGGCCCTATTTTTTATACTTTATCTTGAAACTGGGTCTCACAAAGTTGCGGAGGCCTCACTAAGTAGCTGAAGCTGGCCGTGAACCCAGATCCTCCTCTGGTCTCAGCCTCCCAAGGACTGGGATTACAAGCGTGCACCACCGCGCCAAGCTAAGAGAGTAAACATTTTATTGCTCCTAAGCCTGATATTTATTTAGTGTGGATAGGTGAGTGTTCTTCTGGCTCTTTAGTTGAAATAATGGTATGAATACAGCAATATTCTAAGCAATGGAGAGAGAGAATATGGAACAATTGCCTGAGGTCTGATTGTAAAAGACTTCTGATGTTTCAAAGAGGAAAATGCAAGAAATACTGTCTACATTAAAGAAAAAACCTATGACATTAAAACTTGTTAGTGAAATTGTGCATATGTTCACCCACATACTGTTGAATCTTCTGTACACATTATACCATTAAGAACATTATTTGGAATATCATTTCCAGGGACTCAAAACTCTGCTCAGTACAGAATTGCTTTCTGATCTCAGCTTCATTGTGATTTGGCACCATGACAATTTGAATATCAAATAATGATATCAAATAAAAACCAGAGGCTAGAATAAATGTAGTCATGATTATAAATGCTTTATATACAAATTCTTAGCAAAAGCAATAATAACCACCTGCTAAATTAGAAAAGTCAACATATTCTTCCGAAGGACACCTTATTCCCAAGTCATAATACCCTTTTAAGCCACATAAATATTACTCTTATGCTTATCATGATATAATTCCAACCCCCTTTGTAAAGCATATTTTTTATTTATTGCGCTTATAGTGTTACAGTGGTATAAAACCTGAATGGTAGCTGGGTGTGATGGCACACTCCTATAATCCTAGAACTTGGGAGACTGAGACGGAAGAATCACAGATTCAAGGACAGCCCCAGCAATGGAGCAAGACTGTCAGCAACCTAGTGAGATGCTGTTTCAAAACAAAAAATAAAAATAGGGCTGGGGGTATACCTGGCAAAGATCTTCTCTAGGCTTTCTCTTTAGACTCTTGATGGTTTCCTTTGATGAGCAGAAACTTTTTAATTTAATGTCATCCCATTTATTCTTGTTTTAATTTCCTGAACTTTGGGGTTCTTTTTTTTTTTGCAGTACCGGGGATTGAACCCAGGGGCGTTCTACCTCTGTGCTACACCTCCGGCCCTATTTTTTTATACTTTATTTTGAAACCGGTCTCACGAAGTTGTGGAGGGCCTCACTAGGTAGAGAGAGAGAGAGAGAGATGAGGCTGGCCGCGAACCCAGATTCTCCGGTCTCCACCTCCCAAAGTACTGGGATTACAAGTGTGCGCCACCACGCCCGCGCCCAGCAAACTTTGGGATTCTTGTTGAGGATGTTTCTACCTGTGCGTATATGTTGGAGTGTTGTGCCTATGCCCTCCTCTATTAGCTTCAAAGTCTCTGGTCTAACTTCCAGGTCTTTGATCCATTCGAGTTGACTCTTGTGCAGGGTGAAAGGTAAGGATTTAGTTCCATTTTTCTACAACTGGATAACCAGTTTACCAATTTTCCCAACACCATTTGTTGAAAAGGCTGTCTTTTCTCCAACATATGTGTCCAGCACCTTTGTTGAAAATCAATTGGGTATAAGTGTGTGGATTTGTTTCTGTATCTTCTGTTCTGTTCCATTGGTCTGTGTGTCTGTTTTTGTACCAATACCATGCTGTTTTTATTATTATAGCTCTATAGTATTCTTTAAAGTCAGGAATTGTGATGCTTCCTGCATGGTTCTTATTGCTGAGAATTACTTTGGCTATTCTGGGTCTTTTGTTTCTCTATATGAAATTTATGACTGATTTTTCTAGGTCTGTGAAGAATGACATTGGTTTTTTTTTTTTTTTTGCGGTACTGGGGGTTGAACCCAGGGGCATTCTACCTCTGCGCTACACCGCCAGCCCTATTTTTTATTCTTTTTTTTTGAAACAGGGTCTCACTAAGTTGTGGAGGGCTTCACTAAGTAGCTGAGGCTGGCCACGAACCCAGATCCTCCGGTCTTAGCCTCCTGAGTACTGGGATTACAAGCGTGTGCCACTACGACCGGCTAACATTGGTATTTTGATAGGGATTGCATTGACTCTGTAGATCACTTTTGGTAGAATGGCCATTTTGATAATATTTATTCTGCCTATCCAAGAACAAAGGAGATCTTTCCATTTTCTAAGATCTTCAGTTTCTTTCTTTAGTGTTATATAATTTTCATTGTAGAGGTCTTTTTACCTCCTTGGTTAGGTTTATTCCTAGGTATTTTATTGGTTTTGAGGTTATTGTGAATGTAATTGTTTTCTGTATTTACATTTGTAACATATTAACCCAATCTTGTATATCATTTATGGAGATCTAGGTGTCATTTTGGGATAAGTTGTGGCAGAACATCTGTGAGTATGAGCTATAGACTTTCCTGTATACTTTTAGAGCTTATAATTTGGCAAATGTTTCTGTCTTCACTGATGGCATGAATAGGTTTTCAGTTTATTTCTAGCAGTCAATAAAAACAAACAGCATTTCATAGAGTGGCCCTTCCAAAATAGTCTATAGCTCCATTAAGCTTGTGAAGTTTTGTTGTTTTTTTTGGGGGGGTTGCAGACAAATGGAAATAATGAGATGTGAAGTTGGGGAGATCCATAATCCTATAAAAGGTGTCCTTCAATTGGAAAAAGTTTTGAGAACTAGTTGACTTCTTTGAAGGTTAGATGATGGGGAGCAGGGGACCCAAACATGGTAAAACTGAGGTAGAAGACTTCAGAAAAAGCCTGAGGTTCAAAAAGTGAAAATTCTAATAAAACAGTGTTGAAGGAATAAAACCCTATCCTTATAACAATTTTCCTAGCTACTGCTCTTCTAATGTATGCCTGCCTGTAGTGATAAAGAATTGGTATTTTTTTCTTCTCAATCTCAATAACATATACAAATTGTTATTAATAATTGTTATCCTAGACGCCTAGGGGCATGTAGTTCTTTCTATGTCTATAATATGCTTCCTGTAACAGGAAAGCAATCATTGTAGCTCTGGCATTCTCTTATGTATTTCTAGGGCCTGAGTCACAAGAGTATATTCAAACAGACTATCCATTATATCATAGCAGACAACAATTACTGAGTGTTTGCTGTATCTGAGGCACTAGACTGGGCACTTCTTCTATCACCTTGATCCATTAAAAAATCCAAAGATGTAGAAATTACAGGTGAGGAAACTAGCCACACTACTCTTGCTTCTTAGTGATGGTCCTAGTAAAAGTCTCTTTAGTATTGAAAATCACTATATATAGTTTTGGATTCAGTATGTGATTATTATTCATTAGCAGAGGTCATGCAAAGTACCTAGATATTATCAGTGATCTTTCAAATGATCTTACATTTTCTTGTACTCCCACAGCTTGTGGCATGCAAAGTAGTTGTGTAGTTGAAAGAGCCCTATCAGTCAGAAAGCTGTGTTTTAGGTCCTAGCCATAGCTTTTAAAAGCTTTGACCATAAAGAGAATGTGAATGAATGATATATCTGGATTCTTTTAACCATTTTTGTAATATTTTGAAATTAATTGAAGATAAAACAAAAAATAACTTTTAAAACCTCTCTTAACCTTAGTGTACTTAGTGTATTTTTGGAAGTAGGGACACCTGTACCTAATAATATCAACAGAGGTACATTGAAAACCTAAAGTAATAATGTAGGTAAATATATTTCACACAGTTTTCAGGCCTTTTATCGGTATTCACTAATTTTCATGAATAGTTAAATCGGCAGTATGTGTTCACTGAAAGTGGTACATGGTCTTGTAAGAAAATCCTTAGTCATGGAGAAATAGATGACTAAATTCAAATCCTGATTCTCCCAGTGATGACCTTGAGCCATTGACTAGGTCCTATCATGCTGCACTTTCCTCTACGATGATATGAAATAGTGGTAAATATTGAATATTTAAAGGCATTTGAGTTATTCCATAGAAAGCTACTATAAAAATCTAGGGTCATGTTATGTAATATTTATTAAGCAGTGGGCCATTTCAGTACTTGATGTCACCCATTTGCTTTATTTATATTGTGATTCCTTTTTTTTAACCATCCCTCGACAAAATGTCAGATCTCTCAAAAACAAAAAAAGCCAAGCTACTCCCATCTTCTTCACAATCTAAGTTGTGATAAAATATATTTTATTTGTTAAAGGAATTTCTGTATATTCCAGTTGAAATCATTTTTAAGAATATCATTATAGGCAGATGCTATACTTAAATACATTTGTTTTCAGTGTTAATGAAATATTTGTGGTGAAAGAGATGATTAATTAATGCTGGTGAGCTATTTGGATCAAAGAGGAATTCTCCATTTGCTAATATCTTGAGGATGGTCAGGAATATCTTGTTTTTACTGCAGTAACACATTTGAATCATCTTTGGATTAAAGGGTTCTAACTAGTGCCCTTTTGCTTTTCTTTTCTTAATTATATCTATAAATAAAAAAACATGTAAAACTACAGTGGGCCACATGTTTTCTAAGAACCACTTAATGATTGTAATAACCCACTCTAGAGGGGGGCATCATCTTTTTGTCAGGAAAATCAAGTTTACTGAAAGACTTCCTCCTCTTAAATTTATGCAAGTATATATTACAGATGTTTAGAGAAACAGTTACATAAAGTCTTTTCCATATTTTTTAAAAAATGATAGTTTTATTTATATAAATACTATATTATTTATATAAGAATGATACTGTTTATTTGTTTAAAAATAAATAAATAATAAGAATGTACTTAATGGGCACAAAGGTGGATGAATATGGAAACACTTCAGAAAAAAATATATAGCTGATGTTATTGACCGATGACTGCTTTCCTGTACTTAATGTTAAACAGTTTGTACTATGCAAATATTGATCTCTATCAAGTGACTGATGTTCCTGTAATTACTTTGGTAATAAGTAAATCTTTTTGAGACACATATGTAAAGTGAAGTATTGTCCTTTAAAAAATAATCTTAGGGCCACTCTTTTTTTTTTACTTATAAAATTTTATTCTGAAGGTTCCAGTAATATGCATAGGATAAGATAGTGGTTTTAAACTGATTTACAACCAGTGAAACTGTTCCTTCATATGAAATCTTATAGAAGCAAATGGGTCTCACTGAAATGAGAATGTGGTGTTGCAGAGAGCCAGATGTTGCATTGATTCAGTCTTTCTCTCGCTGGTGCCCTGAGGTCTCGCCAGCATCCTAAGATTCTGAAGAGTACATTTTGAGAATGTACTCTAGGAATGTGGAATTCATAGGTATTTTCTATTCTTTTGGTTGTTAGTTAGCATGGCCTCAGTGTCACTATTAGATCACATAGGCTAGCCTGCAACACGTACAGTTGTCCAACAGGAATATGTTTATTGCGTATTAAAGTGTGCCAGTGTTTGTCTAGTCAATACTGACAGGTTTATGATAAGGAGTTAGACACTTCAAATTCCCAGTTTCTTTATATGTATGTAATAAGAGGGTGTTGGGCTAGGTCAAATTAGAAGCCTAGTATCAACCAACCTATCATTCTAATAGTAATTATTTATTGAACATCACTGTTAGGAGGTAGAGAAAAAGTCTTAAGCCATGGTCCAGAATTCTGAGACTTAAACTCAGATTGATAAGATAAAACTAGCCAACATAAGACTATTAGAGACAGTCTGTTAACATATTTTTTTTTGTGGTACCGGGGATTGAACCCAGGGGCATTCTACCTCCGCGCTACACCCCCGGCCCTATTTTTTATATTTTATTTTGAAACCGGGTCTCACGAAGTTGCGGAGGGCCTCACTAAGTAGAGAGAGAGAGAGAGCTGAGGCTGGCCACGAACCCGGATCCTTTGGTCTCCGCCTCCCAAAGGACTGGGATTACAAGCGTGCGCCACCACGCCCAGCCTGTTAACAAATTATTAATAAATTATTTTGGATTCTAAAACTCAAACTTATAAAAAGGTAAATGTATATAGCAAAATTCTATTTTTAAATGTTTATATTAAAACAAGTTCTTGTTTGAGATTTCATCTAATT
This sequence comes from Glis glis, assembly GCA_004027185.1. NCBI lineage: Eukaryota > Metazoa > Chordata > Mammalia > Rodentia > Gliridae > Glis > Glis glis. The sequence goes on from PVJS01010939.1 coordinate 22,847, forward strand.
TTGGTGAACTAACAAATTATGCATGAATGCATTTCTTGCTCAGAACTAATAATCTGGTACTATTATGATCATAAATACAATTTTCTGAGCAGATGTACAAAGGTGTTATTTTCTTCCATGCTGTCTATAAATATTAATTATATGATGTTTTCACATTAATGCCTTTTGTGAAATAAGTATGCTTAAAATAGAACTGAAATCTGTATTCTTAGGCTTTAACAGGTCGCAAAAATTCAGTTGGCATGTGATATGAACATTAAGATAAAAGTGACAAATTTTTCCTTATTTATAACTTAATTTTTTTCTATGTTCATTCTTAAAGTTTTACTATAACTTTAAGATTAATCAGCTATATTTTAGCATATTATAGAAATATTTTAGTAACAATTTTTATGTTGAAATTTCATTTTCCTTTATGAGCAATTTTAATTTATTAAGGCTTATTCCTTTTGTGATACTGTACTTTCAAGAAATTATAAAATTTGTACATAATTTCATATTTATTTGATATTTGACTGTAATACCTGAATTGTTTTTGCTTGGCTCACAAAGGTAAAGAGAATTCCAAATTTACTCATAATAAAAGTATTAGAGAAACTGTCAATAAATTTACTGTTATAATTGAATCATATGATATCTAAATTGTTGATAATATGATCTGCTCGTTAAACAATAGTGTCTGGAGAAAATGATGGATTAATTGACTGATGGCTAAAGTTTCCCTCAAATATAATGGTTTACCCAGTTTGATTTGATTTGTGTAAAATAACTTTCTCTAATAAACAATTTGCTCAGAGGCAATAGAAGAAATGAATGGTTATCAAACCAAACTTAATTAGTCTATCCTAGATTGATATTACTTGGGGAGTCTTCGTTTTAATTGTGGAGTGCTGGATACAAAGAGTTTGGTTCATTATTTTTTCCTGTATAAACACTATTGTGTAACTACCTATGGAATAATAACATGTGAATTCATTTTAATAAATGCTTGTAAAGTGAATTAGCTAATTATACCAGGCTAAAAATGATTCCTTTAATTATTTTGGATATTTAACTGGTACTTCAATTTTATTATTGTTAGTCTGTAAATGTGATTTGTATTAGCTCTGCCAAACTAATTATAATGTATAACTTAACAAACAATTTGAACAGTTTTGTAATGCTTATATAATGCTTTCCTCTCTGTGCAAGAGAATACATTATTTCTACTTTGCATGAAGATAAAGCTTTGGCATCCAAAAGGATGACAATATGTGTGTAAATAGAGAAGAAAAGCCCCTCAATATACAATTTAATGTGTCACATAATTATATGTACTAGAAGAAAGAATAGATTCCATTCAGGACAAGATAAAGTTAGTGACTCGCAAGTTTATCTTAAGATATGGTATAGTATAGGAGATTTGATTAATTCTTATTTTACAATCTAGAAGGCAGAGTTTGCTTCATGTCCTAAATATAGAGGGAAGAATTCTACCCTCATTCTCAAACAGAAATATTTATATTAATAATTTATGGTCGATGGTAAAAACAACATGCTTCGTTCTTAATCATTTTTACTTATTAGGCAAACTCTAATTGTTTTGAGTCAGAAATGAATGAGAACAAAGATTTAGTAGTAAAAAATAATAGCATCCTAATTTAGTCTTTCTGGAAGAATATGCAACCTAAAACATTCTTTTTAAAATTAATATGGTAAAAGCTGCATTTTATTATTTATTTGTTTGTTTGTTTGTGGTACTGATGGTGGACCCAGGGGCATTCTACCTCTGAGCTACACCCCCAGCCCTATTTTATTCTTTTATTTTGAAATAGGGTCTCACGAAGTTGCTGAGGCTGGCCTCAAACCTGCAATCTTCCTGTCTCAGCCTCCTATGTATGGGGATTATAAGTGTGCACCACCACACCCAGCTAATTTTTAATTTACTTTTGGTATACAGTTCTGAGTCTTAACCCAGGTAGGTATTTGTAGCCACTACCACAATCAGGACAAATAATAATTCCATCACCTGAAAAAAACCTCCCACCTTGATGGTGTAGCCGCCCTCTGTCCCTAACCCCTGGCCAGCCGCCCTCTGTCCCTAATCCCTGGCCACATTGATCTTTCTCACTCACTGTAGTTGTACCTTTTTCTAGAATGTAGTATCAACATAATCATATAGAATTTGACCTTTTGAAACTGTCTTCCTTCACTCAGCATGCCTTTGAGAGCCATCCATGTTTTTACAATATAGTTTGTTTCCTATATTGCTCTCTAAATTGAATTTAGTAACATTAATATCAGTTCTAGTTAATATAAATGATATGCCTTTTATAGAAATCTAGTTTCTTCATCAGAGTATCCCCATCATAGCTAGAACTTGATTTTTACCATTATTCACTCATAATAGTTCTCTTTTAATGGCTGCATTGTAGTTGTATACACCTTACATTAACTTTCTGCAACATAGATGCTTAGATTTTTTTTTTTTTTTTTTGCGGTACCGGGGATTGAACGCAGGGGCGTTCTACCTCCGCGCTACGCCCCCGGCCCTATTTTTTATACTTTATTTTGAAACCGGGTCTCACGAAGTTGCGGAGGGCCTCACTAAGGAGAGAGAGAGAGAGAGAGAGAGAGAGGGAGGGAGAGAGCGAGCGAGAGAGCTGAGGCTGGCCGCGAACCCGGATCCTCCGGTCTCCCCCTCCCAAAGTACTGGGATTACAAGCGTGCGCCACCACGCCCGGCAGATGCTTAGATTTTTAAGAAATACTACATTCACTGCTGCAGTTAACATGTTTTGTGTGTCCCTTCTACAAGTATGTCCGCCCTATAATTTATAGAAGTGAAATTACATTAAAAAAAAATCATACCTACTACAATTCACCTTCCAAAAAGATTGAAACAGCCGGGCTTGGTGGCACACACTTGTAATTCCAGTACTTGGGAGGCTGAGACAGGAAGGTCTTTGGTTCATGGCCGGCCTCAGCTATTTCGTGAGACCCTGTTTCAAAATAAAGAATAAAAAATAGGGCTGGGGGTGTAGCTCAGAGGTAGATTGCCCCTGGATTCAATCCCCAGTTCCGCAAAAAAAAAAAAAAAAGAAAAAAAGATGAGGCCAGGCGTGGTGGCACACGCTTGTAATCCCAGTACTTGGGAGGCTGAGACTGGAGGATCCAGGTTCACAGCCAGCCTCAGCTACTTAATGATGCCCTCCGCAACTTAGTGAGACCCTGTTTCAAAATAAAGAATAAAAAACAGGGCTGGGGGTGTAGCCCTGAGGTAGAATGTTCCTGGGTTCAATCCCCGGTACCACCAAAAAAATAAAATAAAAATAAAAAAGATTGAACCAATTTGAACCTCACCCTTTTACTTTGTCTTCATTATCCTTCTTTGTAATCTTAGCAAGTCTAGTAATTGAAAATGCCTTACTTTTTAAAAATTTGTATTTCATTAAATATTAGGGAATTTGAACTCAGTGTTGGTAAGTCTCCGATTTGATCTATAGTTTTTATTTCTAAATACACTTTTATTGGTACATTTATATTTTTACCCTATCCTAATTTTTATAAATCCCAGCAAGGTTTTTTGGTTTGGATTTTTTGAGAGGTTGTTTCTTGTGTTTTGTTGTTGTTATTGTTGCCATTTAATAGGATCATAAAGTATCTCATAGTTTTAATTTGCATTTTCTTAATGAGTAATGAATGGTGTTGAACATTTTCCAAGTACTTACCTTCTGCATATCCCCTGAAGAAGTCTGTTCAGGTTTTTTTGCCTATTTTAAAATAAGGTCATTTATTTTCTTGCTGTTGAGTTTTGAGAATACTGAATAGATTTTTGATACAACTCCTTTGGGAAATCTATTTTCTGTGCTTTTGCTTTAAACTACCTCTATCTTTATGTTTAATGTGGGTTTCTGATAGACAGCATATCACTGTCTTGTTTTTTAATCTCTTGTAATTGATAAATTCATACTATTTACATGTAATTGTTTGATTTTGGTTTATTTACTTTTATTTATTTTTATTCCTCTGCATATTTGTGGTTTTCCATTTTACTTTAAGTCTACTGAGTTTTTTGCTATAACCTCACGTAGATATGAGGTTATAGGAAAAAAAAAGCTAAGGAGTCCATCACTAGTAGACCTGCCCTAAAAAAAACTGCTAAGCAAAGTTTATGGTTGCTCTAGGAATTATAGTATGTATATTTCACCTTTTTTTGGTGCTGGGGTACATGTATAATTTTTAGCAATATACTTATAATTAATATTTTGCTACTTACAGTGGAATGAAAGTCTCTTTACCCTCCACTTTTTACTTCATGGTTTTATTATGTATTACAAACATTATGAATGTAGGTGATATATTACATATATTTTTCATGCATTTTTGTGCATGGAAAACCCCTTAGATGATGATATAATTTTCTCTTTGATCCATTATACATGTTGTTGTTGTTTTTTTTTTTTTTGTGGTACCGGGGATTGAACCCAGGGGCTTTCTACTTCCGAGCTACACCCCTCGCCCTATTTTTTATACTTTATTTTGAAACCAGGCCTCACGAAGTTGCAGAGGCCTCACTAAGTAGCTGAGGCTGTCCGCAAACCCGGATCCTCCGGTCTCTGCCTCCCAAGTACTGGGATTACAAGCGTGTGCCACCATGCCCGGCCATTATACGTGTTTTATAAACATTTCCAGATTTAAAAAATAAAATAAGCTAAGGAGTCCATTACTAGTAGACCCACCCTAAAAAAAACTGCTAAGCAAAGTTCTTTATGATGAAATGAAGAGACTTTCTTCTATATATTTTATATGTTTTTTTCTTGCTTGGTTCCTCTCATGCTTCTTTTTTTTTTTCTAGTGCCAGTTTTTATTCTCTCTTCAATTCCTTTTCTGTAATTTTTAGTTATATTCTTAATAGTGGTCATGGAGATTATCAGTTGACCTCTTGAATTTATAGCAATCTAATTTGAATTAATACGAAGTTAACTTCAATAGCATGACATTAACTCTGATCCTATATAGCTCTTTCCCCACCTCTTTTACTTTATTGTTGTAATAGATTACATCATAGACTTAAAACTATCATTTTTGGCATTGCCTTTTAAATCATATTGGAAAAAAGTTACCAAAAAATACAATGATAGTTGCATACATATGGTTATTTTTGACTTAGATTTCTCTTTCTGTATGGCTTTGAGTTACAATATATTATCCCTTCATTTCACCCTGAAGAATTTCCTTTAGCATTTCTTATAGGGCAGGTCTTACTAGTGATAGGCTCCCTAACCTTGTTTTTGTTTTCTTGTTGTTGTTGTTTCTAGAAATGTCTTAATTTTTCATTTTTGAAGGAGAGTTTACTAGATATAAAATTTTCTTACTGACATTTTTTTTTTCTTTCAACATCTTTAAGTATATGATCCTACTGCCATCTGACCTTCATGGTTCCTAATCAAATTGGCTGTCAATCTTATTAAGGATCTTTGTGTGTGATAAGTTGCTTTCCTCTTACTACTTTCAAGATCTTTTCACAATTTCATTATAACATGTCTCATTGTGGATCTCTTTCAGTTTATCATTCTTTGAATTCATTGAGCTTCCTGCTTCCTGGATGCATAGATTCATATCTTTCATTAGGGGCTCTTTGGTCATCTCCCTCTCTTTTCTTTCTTTATTTCCAATAATGTATGTATTGGTATATTTCATGGTTTCTCCTAAGTTTCTTACGTGCTGCTCACTTTTCTTCTTCTTGGTTTTTTTTTTTTTCCTTATCCTTAGATTAAGTACTTTCAGTTGCCCATTTTCAAGTTCACTGATTTCTTCTTTTGCTTGCTTGGATCTGTTGTTGAACCCCTGTCATAAGTTTTTCATTTCAGCTGTTAGAATTTCATTTCATTTCAGCTATCACACTTTTCAGCTCCAGAATTTCTATTTAGTTCCTTTTAATATTTTTCATTTTTTAATTAATATTCCCTACCTGTTGTTATTGTTCTCTTGGTTTCTTTAGTTCTTTGTCCATGTATTCTCTTAGTTCTTTGAGCATATATAACAAAGTCTTTGTCTAATAAGCCAGTGTATAGGCTTCCTTCATGGATTATTTCTGACAGTTTATTTTTTCCTGTGAATGGAGCATACTCTGCTGTTTCTTTGTATGCTTTGTCATTTCTTGTTTAGAGGTGGACAATTAATATATCATAATGTGGTAACTCTTGAAATCAGATTCTTTTTCCTCCCCAAGGATTGCTGCCTTGCTCGTTTAGGACTGTAGTCATTTGTCTAGTGACCTTTGTCGAGTGAGTCCATTTCTACTTGGAAGGATTCAAACAATGGTCAGCCACTGTGCTGGCCCCTCACTGAACTGCCAGGCAGGTCCAAACATTCAACTCCGATTTTTGGTAGATAGGGTCCTTATTGTCCACCCTGGAACACCAAACTGCACCAGGAATTCAGGCCTCTCCTTCCTTGCTTCCAGTGCAGGTCTGGAGGTTAGTGGTGGTGAGTGCTGTGCACAACACTGAAATTCACTAAAATTTACCAACTTTTTCTTCATCACTTACCTAGATGCCAAAAATTTTCAGCTGGACTCCAGAGTTCTGAAATACTTGATTCTGACAGTTCTTGCCAGTTCAGTAGTTGCTTCAGTGAGGGATCAGTTTCTGGACCTTCCTCCTCTGCTGTTGTGACATCACTCAGCCATTGTTTCTTAAAATATATTTTTTTTCTGCATCACACTCTTTCTCTTCTCCTTCTTGGGCTCCAGTGTCATTGTTATTTTCCCATAGCACCCTGAGGTTCTGTTTATCACCCCCACTCCCCAATTTTCTGTTGGTTTGTTTTTGTTTGTGTGTGGTACTGGAGATCGAACCCAGGGGCATTCTGCCTCTGAGCTACACCCCCCAGCCCTATTTTTTTTTTTAAATAGGGTCTCTAGGTTGCTGAGAATCTCACTCAGTAGGTGAGGCTGGCCTCGAACCTGCGATCCTCCTGTCTGAGCTTCCCAAGTACTGTGGTTACAGTGTGTACCACCATTCCCAGTTTGTTGATCTGTCTTTAATTTCACTGTCTTCTTCCTCAGTTGTTTCTATTCTGCTATTTGGCCCATGAAGAAAATTTTAATTTCAGTGTATTTTTTAATTTGATTCCTATTATATCCTTGGTTGTTTTAATGAGAATTTCCATCTTTTCATTCAAGAGGGTTCTTCCTGACTTTTTGGAGCATGATTGGAATAGCTACAGGGTTATTAGCATTGATTTTCTTTTCCCATTAAGTTTAAATTTTTCCTGACTCTTTGTATGAAAAGTGATTGTGGATTATATCCTTAGCATTTTAGTATTATCTGATGAGGTGCTGGGTATTGTCTAAAATCTTAGGAGAATGCTAATTTTTTGTTTGTTTTAGTAGACACTTGACCTGGTTAGGTTCAGGACACAGTTTTACCCTTGCTTTTATGGTTGTGGTTACAATGTCATTTTCATTTTTAAAGCCTTTGTTGCAGTGCTCTTAGGATCTGTCCATCATCTCTGCCACCCAGTGGTATATCTGGGGCTGTTTAGTGTTCTAACCCAGTAGTCCTCAAAGCTCTTGGTGTGCTATTTGTATTTACACAGGTTCCAATTACTGTTGAGTCCAGACATTGATATATTCCTTTATGGGGTAACTTTTTAAGCTCCCTTTCTTTTTGTAAGATCTTCAGCATTTTACTGTGTCTTGGGTCCTCTTTTTACAGTTCTCTGGCTATAAAGTCAGGGATTTTGCTTTAACATTGCACCACACATTTCCTGGGACTATGTCTGCAACAAGCAGGAGGGCAAAGATAGGGAAAAAAACAGTGGGAATTTGCTCCACCCTCTTAAGACCATGCTCCCTGGTCAGAGAGAAATTCTGTTAGGTTCTTCCCCAGCCTCCATGCTGTTGCACTTCCATCAGATTGTTTGGGAAGTTGGGCAGAGAAAATGAGTAAAAGAAACAGAAAATTCCCCCTACTCTCATTAAACCACATGAGTCCCATACTCATCTCTCGGACCAAAAAATCAAGTGTTTTGTTGTGTTTCGTTTTGTTTTGTTTTGTGTACCCAGTACATGTCTTAGATCTAAGACTGCCTTTGGCCAGTACTAGATGAAAAAGTAAAAAGAAAACTTACCACTCATTTAATAGTACTTTGAGTTTTGATCTTGTCCCCCAAACTGCCCACTGCTGATTACTTTCCGAAGTCCTCAGATGTGTCTTCTCTGTGCTTTTTGTCCAGGGTTTGTATTTTCACTCAGTGGGAGAGACAAGGGTGACTGCTTATTTCATCTTGTTCAGATCTGAAACCTCCTCAAAATCAATTTTTATTCTTTTGACTTAAGCTGTGTGCCTCCCTGGAAAAGAAAAAACACACTTGGTTTTTCTAGACTGTTTGAAGGATGTGCCATTAACTGTTTACTGATTTATTATCTCATCCAGTTGTTAATGGTATGTGATGTTAATGAAGATATTTATATGCAGTTTCAGGTAAATGTGCATGAATAAAAGCAGTGTTATGTGACATTCTGTAGTCCTGTATCAAAGTGAGCCTCATTATATTAATGTGTGTGTATATATGTTTTCAAAATGTTGTATACTGTGTAGATATCTATTTTAGCATTATTAATGTATATATTTCTTCTAAGAAGTAAAAAGTAATCATAAGATTTTTATGAGTTATAATTAATGGAAGTATCATTTTATGTTTAGTAAAAAATAGATCATTTTCAAATCTGTATGGTCACAAAAAATAGGACCATTTAATCTGTTTCCTTTGATAAAGCACTTTAAAAGTTTAATCTGAGAACTCATTTTATTAAAGAAACCATATGTTTCTTTAAAAGCATAGAAAATACTAAAAATGTTTTATATCTATTTTTATAAAGGGTTAGGTGATTTTTTGTTAAAGCATAAGCTCACCCCAATGTGACAGGTATATTCAGTGCAATTGTAATCAAGTCACAGAAAGGGTTTTTTTGGTACATATTGGCAAATTGATTCTAAAATTTATTAAAAATAAATTTTATTTGGAAAGGCAAATTAGAAAATAAAAAAATCCTTTTTAAACTCTGAAAAAGAATAAGTTGAGAATTCACACAATCCTGTTGTTATTGTTTGTTTTGTGGTACTGAGGATTGAACCCAGGGGTATTTCTACCTCTGAGCTACACCCTAGTGTCTGACTAAGTTGCTGAGGGCTTTGCTAAGTTACTCTGGCTGGCTTTGAACCTGTGGTCCTCCTGTCTGAGCCTCCCAAGTACTGGGATTACGGGTGTGCACCACCATGCCTGGCGACACCGTCCATTTTTTTCTTTTTTTTTTTGCAGTAGTAGGGATTGAACCCAGGGGCATTCTACCTCCGAGCTACACTCCCAGCCCTATGTTTTATTTTTTATTTTGAAACAGACTCTCGCTAAGTTGTGGAGGGCCTCACTAAGTAGCTGAGGCTGGCTGCGAACCCAGATCCTCCTGTCTCAGCCTCCCAAGTACTGGATTACAAGCATGCGCCACCACACCCAGCTGACACTGTCTCTTTTTAAGGCCTACTACAAAGCTACATGTCAAGCCAGTATGGTACCAGCCAAAGGATAAATATATAATTTAATTTAATGGGACAGAATAAAGAGCCCAAAAATAGACCCACACAAATCAAATGTTTGTTGATTGTCACCTGATTGTTAGCAGAAATTAAAAAGAACTTCAGTAGAAAAAACAGTCTTTTTGGTAAAAGGTGCTGGGAACAATTGAACAATCCTATGCAAGAAAATGAACCTCACCATGTACAAAATACCATATACAAAAATTAACTCATATTGGACTATAGGCCTAAAATGTACCACATAAAACTATAAAATTTCTAGAAGAAAACATAGAAAATTTTCACGACTTTAAATTAGATGAGGAGTGTTTAAAATTGACGCTATAAAAGCATAATCCATAATAAAGAAAATTTGATAAACTGTACTTTGCCAAAAATTTATTCTATTGTTTTGTAAAGGATACTGTTATAAGAATGAAAAGACAGCTACAGAATGGGAGAAAATATTTGGGAACTGTATATCCAACAAAGGACTTACATCCAGAATATACATGAAACTCTTAAGAACTTTCAATAAATGTGATAATAGGCAGAATAATGCCTTCCCCTGAAAATGCCTGTTTCCCTTCAACCTATAAATATGTTACCTTATATGGCAAAGGGGAATTAAGATTACAAATAGAATTAAGGTTGAACATTGTAAAGTAGGGAAGACATACTGGGTTGTCTGGGAGGATGCCTCAGTATAATCAGGAGAGTCCTTAAGAATGGAATGATGATGTAGAAGAAGTCAGAGGGATGTAATGTAAGAAGGACTCAATCCAGTGTTGCTGGCTCTGAAGACAGATGAAGAGTAATATGAGCCAAAGATCATGGAGGTTTCTATCAGCCAGAAAAGGCATGGAAACAGATCCCCCCCCCCCAGAACTTCCAGAAAGGAACACAGTCTTGCTGACATCTTGATTTATCCCAGTGAGACCTAAGACAAACTTCTAGCCTACGGAACTGTAAAACAGTAAATGTGTACATTTTAAGCCACTAAATTTTTGATTATTTGTTACAGCACCAATAGGAAACCAGTACAGTAAGAAAACAACCCAATTTTTGAAAAGTAATGGGGAAGTGCTGTGTGCATATATGTCAATGTCAACATGACTTTCATTATGATGTGAGTCTATATAATGCACCAGTAAAAGCATATTTAAAAAAAGCAATAGGGAAAAGGTCTGAATAGATATTTCAGAAGACATGTAGATGGCAAATTAGGATATGAAAAGGTTCACAACATCATTTGTAATTAGAGAATGAAAATTAAAACCACAGTGAGATACCACTCTACACTTGTAAGAATTATTTTTAAAAATGATAATGCTAAATACTGCTGAAGATCTGCATCAACAGGGACTCTCATTCCTTGCTAGTGGGGATGCAGAATGTTATAGCCTTGGAAGACAGTTTAACAGTTTCTTATATATATCATTTTATCGAAATTATTTATATCATTTATCGAAATTAATTGGAAACTTATGTTTCATGCAAAAACCTGTACATGAATGTTTATAGCAGCTTTATCACCCCAAACTGGAAGGAACCAAGATGTCCTTCAGTAAGTGAGTGAATAAACAGCAGGTGAATGGCACATTCTACAGTGGAACACTACTCAACACCAAAATGGTATGAGCTGCTTATTCAGGCAACAATGTGGATAAATATTACATTCATTTTCATAAGTGAGTAAAGCCAGAACTAAAAGGCAATGTGTTGTATGATTCCATTTATGTGACATACTGAAAAACCAAGGCTAATAAGGACAAAAGACAGGTTGGTGGATTACCAGGAGTTAGGAGGGAGGAGTGGTTGACTATGGAAGGGCCTCACAGGAATTTTTAAAGTGATGGAACTGTTCTGTTTGGTACTGAGATGGTGGAAGGACTCCATACATTTGTTAAAATCCACAGTACTGGTGTAAATTTAAAAATCAACCAAGATGTCAGGTAATCCCAGGTTAGAACAGAGACTATAACAAATGACTCTTGGTAGATTACGAATATATGACATAACCTCAATGAAGGTGGTATGTGGAATGGGACTGACCTAAGTCACTTTGGGAAATTGTGTTTTAACTGGATAGTGTAAGCCTAATGACAAAAAGATCTATAGGTACACACTGTACTCTAGTTGGTAAATTTGTTTCTCATAGAGGTGCAGGTTAGCAATTCCAGAAGTACTGTTTATGTATTTGGGAATTGAATAAATAAGTAAACATTGTAGATACTGATAGCCAAGTTTCTCTCTGTCAGAGTCAAAATTTGCAAATAAGCAAGGGAAAAACTAGAATAAACTCTGTGGTGTTGGAGAGATGTCTGTTCAGACCTTCATGGTTACTTTTAATATATCTACATGTGAATATATAGATACAGAACAACTACAGATATGTGTGTATATGTAGGTTAGTATGTATGTGCATGTTTCCTAGCTCCATCTGCTGAAAGGGCCTAGAAGCACTGACACCCCAGCAGCAACGAACACATCTGGCACCCAAATCTTGGCTTCTGTCTACCAATTTCCAATAAAAGGAACCATGGCTCTTAAAAAAATGGCTAATTCTAGTCTGGGACAGGGAAAATACAAGATGAGCCTAGATTGTCTTACAAGAATAGAAGGTAAAGAGCTACCATGAAAAGAAGGAAATTAAAAAAAAAGAGTTGGAGCAATAAAATATATTATTAGAGTATAGCTCAAAGAACAGATATTCTTGAGTCCATACTGATGTAAACTAATGAATTAATGAATTTGTTGGGGGAAAGGGACAAATCTTCCTAGTGAAGAATTACTAATAATTATATACTATCCCCTTCAGGAGATGAAGTTTAATTCCCTGTCTTTGAATGTGGGCTGGACTTAGTGATTTGCTTCCAAAGAGTAGACTATGGAAAGGGTAAAAGAGGAAACTTTATAGTGAATAAAGTGTAGCTGACTACTCAAGTGTTCAAGGTTGAAGTCATCACTGGTAAGTTACATGGTAGCACATCTATGCTATTCTCCTATTTCCCATAATACCAGTCTTATGCAAAAACATCAGAACAAACCCAAATGAAAGGAAATTCTATAAAATACCTGATTAGTACTCTTCAGAAGTGTCAAAGATAGGAAAAACAAGGAAAGTCTGAAAAGCAGTCACAGACTGGAGAGACGAAGGAGACATAACAAGTAAATGTAAGTGGAATCCTAGGCTGGAATCTAGAATAGAAGGACATTAGTGGCAAACTGGTGAAATCCAAATAAAGTGTAGATTAGCAATAGTACTGTTGTAGTAATGTTAATGATTTAGTTTTAACAGGTGTGCTTTGGTTACAAAAGATTAGGGGAAATTGGGTGAAGGATATCTTAGAACTCTGTATACTACCTTTGCAACAAAATTATCCCAAGATAAAAATGTTTATTCAATACAGATAGATTCTCTCAAAAAGTATGTATTTATGCAAGTGAGCATCTCTTTGTTTATCGATCATCCTTTTATGAATTGCCTCTTATAATCTTTGTGTGTTTTATTGGTTAAGTGCACTTTGACATGTTATTGCTATCTGTGGCTTTGCCACTGTGTGTACTTGTTTTGGACTCTATAAATTGTATCAGCAACTGAAAGGCGTGTCTGAATGAATTTACACACTGTTTTTGAGACTTCAGTGTTCTCAAAGAAAGGCTAATTTTAAAGACTTCCTCTTGTTGTTTTTGCTACTTTAGATATTGGGAGCTTTTTACATACTATCTTACTTGATCCTTGTTAAGTACCTGGAGTTTACCTACTTTGCAGATAAAAAAAACTGAGGCTTACAGGTTAATAACTTACCAAAAGTCAAATTTAGCACAGGATTTAAATGCATATCTTGCTTTAGTCTCTTTTCTTTCCAGTATGATAAATTACCTTTCTAGCAGTCAAATTTCAGATAAATTATTTTTTACTATTTTAAATCAAATGGCACACATTCACAAAATGTAAAACCAAAAACTACATGTTTTCTACTGGTAATATACCTACTTGATTAAAGAAAGCATTCATTAGGAAAAATTAAAAACTAGATTAGTTAAATAAAATAAGAAAATACTATTGAACTAATAATCTCTAGTTGGACAAGTTGTCAGAAAATCCATTGTACTTTTTACTTTTTGTTAGAAAGCAATATAGCAATAAAAGAGTATACCACTGGGTTTTGAGGAATTTGAAGTTAATAACAACATGATCATTGGTTGCAATTTGTTGAATTTCAGGATAGAAAAGAGAAGAAAGTATAATACCTCAATGTTTGGACTTGTATTCTGAGACTGTGGTTATACTTACTGGTTCAAATAAAGGTACTTTGAATATAAGACATTTACTTTTGGAGGGTTTTTTGTTTGTTCGATTGGTTTTGTTTTGCTGTGCTGGGGATCGATCCCAGGGTCTTGCACATGCTAGGCAAGTGCTCTCCCACTGTGCCACATCCTAGCCCCTACTTTTCTAAAAAGCAGTTTATTGTAGGCTTTAGAAGCAGCCATTGTCTCAAGTCTCGGCTCTGCTTATTCATTTTTCTTATTTTAATCTGTGTGTTCTTCCCAGACTACCTTGTTTTTCTGAAAAGATAACAAAAATCTCTTTATATTCTTTAATCCCTTGTCTGAGCCTCAAAAGAAAAGATTTTCAGTTTCATCAGGTTGTAGTGTAGTGAAATGATCTTTAAGAATTGTATCTACATGCCTAAGATGCCTCCATTTAATAAAAGACGATTTTTATGGCACATATTCTAAGAGGGAAGTGTCATAGGAATATGCTAATACAGTGCACAGTTTTGTTAATTAATATCACATTTTAAAGTTAAATAAACAGAGTATCTGATATAGAGATTATAGAGATTACTAGGACAATAGTATTTTCTTATTTTGACATCAGCAAAAATTCGCTTAACTGTCTTCCTGTGGGTGGAGTATGGCAGCTGCTTACCCTAGGATTTAGTGCCCTTTTACCCCGTTAATTATTAAGGACTGACTTAAGTAATAGTTTCAAAGAATCAGGATACTCTTATGTCCTCCACAACAGAGAAAATTGAAAGAGACTTTGTATGTGTTGAGGGTGGGGGTGTCCAACAACTTTGGTTGTCAAAAAGATGAAGTCTGAAAATAAGGTTGCTAAATCTGCCTATGAAAAGAGTTTTTTAAATTAAGCAATGGTGCAGACATCAGATGACATACTGCATTATTTTGTGTTCTCTTATGAGATAGTCAGGCATCACCCCCAGAAGAAACACCACTCTCCTTAGCCATTACCCTCAAAGCCTCCCATTTTCCCCACCTTAGGCAACCAATAATCTGCTTTCTGTCTATATAGATTTGTCCATCCTAGACATTTCATTTATCATTTTTTCAAGGTTCATCCATGTTGTTGTAGCATGTACCAGTAGTTCATTTATTGTTGAATAACGTTTCTTTGTATAACTATACCACATTTTATTTATCCACTAATCAGTTTTGATAGACATTATGGTTGTTTCCACTTTTCAGCTTTTAGACATAATGCTACTATAAATATTTATGTGTAAGTTTTCTTGTGTATGTTTTCATTTCTCTTGGGTATGTACTTAGACTTGTTGGATCATATGGTACAGTATGTATAACATGAAGAACTGCCAGACTATTCTCCAAAGTGGCTGCACCGTTTGATACATCAGCACTGTGAGCATTCATCTTTCTTCAAATCTTTGCCAACAAATGTTGTCTTATCTTTTTATTATATCCATCCTAGTAGGTGTGAATTAGTATTTCAGTGTGTGTGTGTGTGTGTGTGTGTGTGTGTGTGTGCGCGCGCGCGCGCGCGCGCTGTGGTACTCGGGATTGAACCAAGGGGCATTCTACCACTGAAACAAGGTCTTACTAAGTTACCACACACTAGCCTCAAACCTGCCATCCTCTTGTCTCAGCCTCCCCAGTAATGGCGTGTGCCACCTTACCCAGCTCACATTGTGGTTTTGATTTGCATTTGTCTGGTGACTAACAGTGTTGAACATCTTTTCGTATGCCCATTATCTATTTTTATATCTTCAGAAAAATGTGTAATCATTCTTCAGTGTCTACAGTAGATTGTTTCCAGGACCCCCATGCATACCAAATCCAAGGATACTCAAACCCCTTATATAAAATGACATAGTCATTGCATCTAACCTATACAAATCCTCCCCTATACTTTAAATCATCTCTTGATTAACTTATAGTAACTAATACAGTGTAAATGCTACATAAATAGTTATTATGCTATATTGTTTAGGGAATAATGACAAGAGAAAAAAATTGATACGTGTTCAGTATAGATACAGTTTTATTTCTGAATAATTTCAATTAACAGGTAATTGAATGTGCAGATGTGGAACCCATAGATAAAGAGGACTGACTGTATTCACATCCTTTGCTCATTTTTAAATTGGGTTGTCTTTTTATTATTGACTTGTAAGTTCCACATACATTTCTCTTAGATAGATGACTGCAAATAATTACTTTCATTCTGTGGATTGTCTTTTCACTTTCTTGTTGGTGTCCTTTGAAGCACAGAAGTTTTTAAATTTGATGAAGTCCAGTTTATGTATTTTTTTTTCTTCTGTTGGTCAAGCTTTCAGCATTCTATCTAAGAAGCCACTGCCTAACCCATGGTCATGGAGATTTACAACTAGGTTTTCTTCTATGAGTTTTATAGTTCTAACTTTTACATTTAGGTCTTTGATACATTTTGACTTGACTTTGGTATATAGTATGAGGTATAAGTCCAGGTTCATTCCTTTGCATGTTCAGGTCTATGACATTTAAATTCTGAGACCTCTTGAAACTATTTGGAAAGAGAAGCTCTTTTCACTGAATTTGTAGCTGGGAAAATATATGTCTTGAGCAGCTAGGGGCCACTATTTTTAGAGAGCCAGCTTGAGTGTGAATGAAAGGAGTTAAAAAGAAACACTGAGAGATGGAGAGAGACCAATCCTAAGAACACTTTTTTTTTTAAGCCTCTGGATCCCTTCATGCCTACAAGAAAACCTAGCCAGTGGTTAGTTCAGATACTGGGCAAATAGAACTCCCTTCACACATGCTCCCAGCTTTAAAACAAAGGTCCATGTTGAATTTGTAGAAACAAATGTCTGTTAATGATGTGGAGTGACACAGGTGATGTATTCATATTCCCCACCCTCCCTCCACAAAACTTAAATCCAGCCTGGCAGACTATTTTGAAAGTTGGAAATAATGGTGGGGGATGGGGGTCAGGACCTGTTGCCAAATCTTTTTTTCACATCTACAATGCACCAATGTTCTGCAATGGTCGCTGCAACTCTTTTTTGTGAACTGTTTACATGTCTGACTTCTTGTTTGGATTTTACTTGGTGATTTGATATGAATTTTTAATGTGAAAGCACTTAGCATTAGGAGTTTGACATTTTGTCTGACCTTAATCACCAGGAGGATCATGAGAGGTTTATTCAGTGGGAAGAGAACTGTTACAGCTCTGACAGAAATGATGGGAAATAAGTAAACAGCCTTTTAAATCTTCACCAGAAATCAATAGGGTTTAAAGATGATAGACGTTGGTGTTTTTTGCTGCTTAAGGACTTCAACCTTTTACGGGAAAATATCTTCTCAACGTGTCAGCATTTTTTTCCATACATGCAATGAATCGCTGCTGCAAATAGACCATTCTGCATAGAACACTCTTCATCATTATTATAAGGAATAAACTGTATATGACTGGCCATGGTAATATAGAGCCTTTTGCGGCATTTTTATATGAAAAACAGAGGGCCATACCTCACCATTTTGTTTTTAGTCTTAAGTGTAGTTTATATGCTAAACTTTTTTCTCTGCAAAACAATAATAGTTTTTATATATTTGGAACCTCCATTGTATTAGACATTGACTGTGTGATGTGTTAAGGTAGATGATATGATTCCATTTTATAGATGATGAAATTGAGGCCCAGTGACTCTAAGTTCATCTAAGTAGTGGTAGAACTAGCATTTAAAATCTGAGTCCACCTGATTTTGAAGCTTATGCTTTAAGTACTTTCCAAGGTATATCTCTGAGGCCAGGCACTCAGTAGTTGTTTTTACCTTGACTCTTTCCTTAGCAGCAGTGTCTCTTACCCCTTTCTTTCCTCTATCTCCTCTGGTCAGTAAAACTAACTTAAATGACAGATCCCCAAATCATTTAATAAGAGGATAAGAGCTACACCATGATCATTGAATAAAGGGATATGGGCTGAAACTGCTTGCCAGTATACTCTGCAGATTTGTTTTTTATGAATGATTTATGAGATATTAGATTGATAGAGCATTTTGCAGTATATTCAAAATCAGCTGCAATCTGATGCAAGTTTTCAAATATTAACCAAATATGTCATGCAGTGTCCTTTGTTTCAAGGTATAGAATTATGGATTTTATTATAAAAAAATTCTTCTGTTTTAAATTCTTTAAAACTTGGCAACTTTGCCATTACAGAACAGTTCACTTTCCAGCTTTTCAACTAACTCGTACGTATCACTATATAGGTGTTATTCTTGGAAAAAGTAAGATATTTACTTTGTGTTTTGGAAATGTTCTTTGTAATTCACACTAAGGATATCTACTCAGTCTTGTGAAAATAAATGTGATGGGCAAATAAAAATGGTAATACTGGTAAATAAAAATGTTCACATGAAATCTAATTGATGCAGTTTTAGATTTAAGGACACATTATTTTAGCTAATTAATCAGAATACTTATAAAGGAAATAGAAGCTAGCTCTTTACCAGTTGATAGTAGTATGAGTTAAATATGTTGACGTAAATAGTTTCAAATGAATGGTGCATTCCCTCCCTGCTGTTTTATTAGTTGTGGAACTGTCATTTTTGTTTCCTCTGTTTCTTTATTTAAGATGGAAATAAACTAAGTGATCTAATAAGACTCTTTAAAACTGAACTGATATAACGTTTTAGGTTTAGAATTTTGGTTTGAAGTCATTTTTCTATCGTATACTTCTCATTAAGATTTTATTATAGCATTCCTATATGTTCCCTCCCCTTCCCCTAAAAGTAGGTCTTTTTCTAATATCCAGTGACTTTCTTTGAGTTGGCGATACTGTAGTACCTGACTTGTGCTCAACTCAAGTAGAAAGACTTACCTTTTCTCATATTAAAAAAATAAATAAATAAAAAATAAAAAACATTTTTACTCCAGGCATTTTAAGATGCCAGTCCTTGAATGATTCATCAACCATTTTCATGTGTTCTCTGGGTACCTAAAGTTTTCAGGTTCATGACGATTAATTCTGAATTTGCTAAAGGAGTAAATAGATCAATTTAAATAGGTAATTAACCCCTGAACTAGTATGAAACATTGAACTTGTGGAGAGAACATGATCCTCAGGTAATTGCAGTGTGGGAAAGGCTGTGAGGAATGCATGCATCTGGGGAAAAAAACTGGTCTCATCTACCCTTTGACATTGACACTGACCCAGAACCTCTAAAAAGAATGTGGTAGAAACCAAGAACCCTTTCTTCTAATCTGGACTCTTCCCCTAATCTGGACTTTTCTGGTTAGATAAGTTGGAAAGTTATATCACCTTTTGAGGCCCCAGCTTTTTTGTCTGCAAAATGAGACTAATAATACCTACTAACCAGTGTTATCTGGGACTTAATATGAATTAACGTATATGAAAGCATTTGAACTGTTATATAACTTCTGCTTTGCAAGACAATTAGTTTAGGTATCTTGCTAGTTCAAGTTTTTGTAACTGGGTTTGATGTATAACCTCAAATTCTTATGTAACTTTTTGGGTATGACCAGATAGAACTTTTTTTTTAAAGTGCTGCTGAGTTTATTTGCTTACTCTTTCATAGTTTTCTGCCTTGCTTCTGTTATCAAGTAAGTATGTCCATTTTTTTAAATGACATCTTTAACATGATTGAGACTACAAAATGAACAAATGAAGAGAAGAGGGCTTTTTAGTATAGCGAGTTCAATTCAATCCAGTTCTATTTTTCATTTGTCTTTGAACTCTAAATTCTCTTGGCAAATATCAAAGTAATCCCATAGTTATTTTGCATTGGTAATTATGGACTGCATGTTTGTGTCATCCCCAATTCATATGTTAAAATCTAATCTCTCAGTGTGACATTTGGCAGTGGGGCCTTTGGGAAGTAATGAAGTCATGAGAGAGGAGCCTTCATGAATGACATAGGTGCCCCTACAAGAAAAAGCCAGAGCACTAGCTTGCGCTTTCCACCATGCAAGGATACAACACGAAGGAAGAAGTCTGCAGTGCAAGAGAGGGCCCTCACCAAACCCAACAGTGCAGGCACCCTGGTCTCGAACTTCCAGCCTCCAGAACTCTGAGAGATCACTTTCTATGGTTTATAAGCCACCTAGTCAGTGGTATTGTTATTACAGTCTGAAGTGACTGAGACAGTTACTATAGGTTTTTATGTTTTATTTTGATGAGATTTTTTTTTTAGGGTACTGGGGATTGAACCAAGGGGCATTCTACCTCCAAGCTACACTCCCTGCCCTGTTTTTTATTCTTTATTTTGAAACCGGGTCTCACTAAGATGCGGAGGGCCTAAATAGCTGAGGCTGGCTGCAAACCTGCGATCCTCCTATCTCAGCCTCCCAAGTACTGGGATTACTAAATGTTTCCCACCACGCCTGGCTTGAGAGGGTATTTTTAATGGTTCATTCTATTAATATCTGTTTTGGGGACCAGAAAGTTTTCCCAAGAACATGCTATAAATTTATAAAAGTCAGTGAGAAATATGATTTGATACCTAAAAAAATGTAGTAAGGCAAAGGGAAAATTGTACCAAAATCTTTTAATTAATGTTAACTATTGTAAATTATTATTTTCTGTGTTGGTCCCACCTATGTGTGTGACTTCTAAAGAATGTAGAAGCTTTTTCTTTTCATGGTGAAATCTGAACTTGAATATTCTATTCTTGAGCTATTTAAAATAGTTTTCACATCTCAGTAAGTGACTTGATAAGATTCATCAGTCTCTACCAAGACAGAAGTTATTTTCCCCAAAATTGGCATTATTTTTTATAGCTTCTTCTTTTTTTTTTTTTTGCGGCACTGGGAATTGAATCCAGGGGCATTCTACCTCTGAGCTACACCCCCAGCCCTATTTTTTATTCTTTATTTTGAAACAGGGTCTCACTAAGTTGTGGAGGGCCTCAATAAGTAGCTGAGATGGTTTCCTTTGATGAGCAGAAGCTTTGTAGTTTAATGCTATCCCACTTATTAATTCTTGTTTTAATTTCCTGTGCTTTGGAGGTCTTGTTGAGGAAGTTTCTACCTGTGCCTATATGTTGGAGTGTTGAACCTGTGCCTTCCTCTAATAATTTCACAGACTCTGGGCTAACTTCCAGGTCTTTGATCCATCTCCAGTTGACTCCTGTGCAGGGTGAGAGGTAAGGATTTAGTTCCATTTTTCTACAGGTAGATAACCAGTTTTCCCAGCACCATTTGTTGAAAAGACTGTCCTTTCTCCAACATATGTGTTTAGCACCTTTGTTGAAAATCAATTGACTATAAGTTTGTGAACTTGTTTCTGTATCTTCTATTCTGTTCCACTGGTCTATGTGTCTGTTTTTGTGCCAATACCATGCTGATTTTATTACTATAGTTCTGATATGATCCTATATCTAGAAGACCCAGAGAACTCAACCAAAAATGTACTAGAGCTGATCAACAAATTCAGCAAAGTAGCTGGATACAAGATCAACCTAAAAAAATCAGTAGCTTTCATATATGCCAACCATGAATCCACTGAGAAAGAAATCCAGAAAACAATCCCATTCATAATAACTTCAAAACCAATCAAATACCTAGGAATAAACTTAACCAAAGAGGTAAAAGACCTCTACAATGAAAACTATAGAACACTGAAGAAAGAAATCAAAGAAGATCTTAAAGATGGAAAGATCTCCCCTGCTCTTGGATAGGCAGAATAAATATCAAAGTGGCCATCCTGCCAGAAATGATCTAGAAAAATCAGTCATTAATTTTATGTGGAGAAACAAAAGACCCAGAATAGCCAAAGCAATTCTCAGCAATAAGAACTATGCAGGAGGCATAACAATTCCTGACTTATTTTTCTTATCATCATCATGGTCATCATTACCACCATCTTGGTGATGATACATACATTTAAAGGTAGGTTTGTTCTTTGTGAATCCTCCCAGTATTTCTGTCTCTTAGAAACAGATCCTTTGAATAACTGTAGAAGCTCTCCCATGTATCCAAAAGCAAAAAGGCTTCATCAGATTCTGTAGGGGCTTAACTTTTTACTGTTCTCATCCAAGCCGTCTTCTAACAGTGATTCATTTGATCTTTCAGAACTATGTTCTTTTCATGTAAAGGAATTATGAAAGAGTTCACTACTTTGGCATATGGTACTGTCTGCAATTTACCCAAGAGGAATGCATTCATTTTGTGCAGTCTTTATATCAGTCCTGATTTTCTAATATTGGCAAGTTTTCGCTATTCTGCCTCCTTTTCTTTTCCTATTATTCTTTCATTTAATTTTACTTTCTCATATTTTTTTAGACTCTATTAACCCCTAATATGGCCAGCTGTGTGAATTCTAAATCCATTCTCACTGAATAGTTCATAGTGTTATGGAGGTTTATTATTTTACCGTATCTTGTCATCTTTACTTTCTGTCCTCTTGAAGTAGTGGTGTGATGACTTTATGTTTAGACTGGTTCACAGACAAGAGAAGGTATGACGAGAACAGAAATGGACTATAGATTTATATGGCCATGTGAGTCTTTTCTCGTGTATCATTTTGGAGTAGAATTTATGTAGGACTTTACTGACTACTGTAAAGAAATTAAATAAAAAGAAGGCACGGTCCTTTCCATCTCAGATTTATAGCCTATCAAAGGAAATCCATTGTTGATGCTGATAAACAAATGCATGGGAATTCAGAAGGGTTTTATTAGTCCAGTGAGCTTTGGCAGGCCATAAGCTTTCTGGGCTTTTGTTTGTTCCAGTACAGATGGACATACTAACTGCTCTTTCTGTCTCATTGGATTGGTAGAGTAAGGAGAAATATTGTGAAGTACATTTAAAAGGACTTTATAATAAAAATCACTATATACTTCATGATTATAAAGTGTTAATGACCTTTAATCCTTTGAAGAAAGAGGCTAAGTGTTGGCATATAGTATTTATTAACTTATTTATGCCTATCTTCTTCCAAAAAGGATTTGAAGCAGTGATCACAAAGTCATTGAATTGAAGATCTTATTATTGGCAAGAAAAGTAAAGTGAGAGGAAGCATAAGGAGGAAAATGTTTTGTAAAGATGTTGAATTCATTTGCAACATAGACCATCAACCTTAGGCAGCACATCCTCCTATGGAGAATAAAATAAGCAAGTTGGATTATTGTTGGCAGACACTGATTCCTAAAAGAAACAATAATACACAGTAGATCTGAAAGATACTTTTTTTTTTTTTTTGCGGTACCGGGGATCGAACCCAGGGGCGTTCTACCTCCGCGCTACACCCCTAGCCCTATTTTTTATACTTTATTTTGAAACCGGGTCTCACAAAGTTGCAGAGGGCCTCACTAAGTAGAGAGAGAGAGAGAGAAACAGGGATTGAGAGAGAGAGGTGAGGCTGACCTGGATCCTCCGGTCTCCGCCTCCTAAAGTACTGGGATTACAAGCGTGCGCCACCACGCCTGGCTTTAAAGATACTTTCTTTAATAGAGTGAGATTTAAGAAGAGATTAAAAATTAGATAGGGTAAGAAGTTGTACATTAATTTCACTTTGATTTCTTGAAAGAAATGTTGCAAATTATTAGGAAAGAATAATTTTAGGAAAATAATATTGTAACCAGATGGGGCCTGAGTTTTGCATCTTTAAATAAGGGGCTAAGTTCTTACTAACTTTTTCAAAGGTGAGTGTCAGCTGTAAAGGCTAGTTAGAAACAAAAATGCTTCAAGTCAAGGAGGGAGAGAAGAAATGTTTAATTATTTCTCAGATCCTACTAAAAATTGTTAAGTATATAGTGGAACTTTTGGAAATTCTTACATTAGTGCCAAAAAAATTGATAGTTTAGGTTAAAGTTATGAAATGTTATTCATATCCATGTAATTAAAGTTTGTGATCTTTCACTTCATATTTTATAAACTTATGTTTTATAAAAGAACTTTATTTCTACTTCAAGGAGGTAACATTTCCCTTTGTAATGCCCCAACTTCAATGCTGAAATTGTTCCAAACCATGAATAAGATATTGGGGGAAGCCGGGCGTGGTGGCGCACGCTTGTAATCCCAGTACTTTGGGAAGCGGAGACCGGAGGATCCGGGTTCGCGGTCAGCCTCAGCTCTCTCTCTCTCTTTCCCTGTCTCTCTCTCTCTCTCTCTCTCTCTCTCTCTCTCTCTCTCTCTCTCTCTCTCCTTAGTGAGGCCCT
>PVJS01010940.1:0-46816 GCA_004027185.1 Glis glis
CACACACACACACACACACACACACACACACACACACACACACTTTCAGTATAAAATGTATATGGACACAGATTTACTCTAGAAACCAAGGAGGAACATGTCACTGTTCCTACTAGCTGTATGACACTATTTGTAAGCAATGCCTTTTTTCTTCTAATTATGAATTATTAAAAAATATGGGAAACCCTTGATTTCAAATATCTGGCCAAAATTCAAATGTCTTAGCTTTAAGAAATTACTTGGAAAGAGATGGCAAACTTTCTTCAACAATACCATAGTACCATTAAGCTGTTCTTAAGGTGAGATATATTTTTTCCTTAAATGAGGCAGTGAGCAAAAATCTCAGTGCGCCATGTAAAAATGAGTTAATTTTAACATGGCCTTTTGAGTCTAAATATTACATCCATTTATAAATGGGTTACTGAGCTCCTGAGAAAACAAGAAATGATCTTCCGGGCATTCAGACATAGAACCAAGAATAAATTCCATCAGCCTTTGTTAAACATATAAGATGTAGACTCTCAAAAATAATTTCAAAATGTATTGTGAGTCAGGTATGGTGGTGTACAGTTGTAATCCTAGTACTTGGGAGGCTGAGACAGAAGAATTGCAGGTTTGAAGCCAGCCTCAGCAACTTAGTGAGATCTGGGGGTGTAGCCCGGAGGTAGAAGGCCCCTGGGTTCTATCCTCAGTACCACACACACAAAAATTATGGTGAAAATTTGCTTTCAATATTTTTAATCAAATCTGCAAAATTGGTCTTTGGAATTGCTATGAATAACTGTTAGGTAATTTCTGTGGAATCTTTCCCTTTCTTTAAACCCAATTAGAAAAAATGTAGGGTATACCCTACATTATAATGGAAAGAGGCTATTGATTCACAAAAGTAATATGTCAGGACATTGTTATTAATCCAGTGAGAGGGTACTGACTTAACAAAGTAAAATGTTTATTAATTAAATCAGACAGGCCATGCTTGTTATTGGAATAGAAATAAATTAATGCAAGTACATTGTAAGGTTGGATCACTAACTATTAATCTATGGTCAAATTGAATACAAAATTTCATATATATTAGGTGTTAATATGACTTATCATAAAAATGGCAGAAAACTTTGACTAGTTGGGGAAACTGAGTTTTGAGTATGATTGTTAATCTTCTTAAAATAGAGAATGGAATCTGGTATGTATGTATCTATGTATCTCTCTCTCATATATATGTGTGTGTGTGTGTGTGTGTGTGTGTTTGTGTGTGTATTGCCAGCCCCATAAATACAAAAATTGGTTGTGAATTTTAGTGGCTGCTCAATAAAAAGTCATTAGAAATGCATTTACTTTAATCCAAAAATATAAGGCACAGTTTTACTGGAAAAAGGGAAAGGATAGTTCTTTAAGGTTGGAAGCCAGTGCTTTTCTAATCTTGGAAGACATTATAGCTAGGAGAAAATGTCTGTTCAAACAGGAACAAGAAAGCCAATGTGGATGGAATGATGTGAGAGAGAATAGCAAGAATAAAGATAAAAAAGTAGGGAGTCTTGCATTTTATTGTAATATTTTCTTTTACAGAGGAAAGTGGGAAATTGCCCATGGGTTTTGAGTAGAGGAGCATATAGCATTACTTTATAAACAAGATCTAATGTGGTAGGTGTTTAAAAGAAAATTAATTGCTCAAGAAAACTTGTGCTGGGTGTAACGAACAGTAAAAATGGAGACAGGAAGTGGTCTGCTCTTATAAAAAGAAATTTAGTCTAATCTGATGTTATTGTGATTTTAACATTGAAAGGGTTCACTTCAGTGGCTGTGTTGACAAGTGTCTGGGAGTCCTGGGTAATAGCTGGGATACTTGTCAAAAGGCAATTACTGTATGTAGTCAGGGAAGATAGGAGGCTAAAACAGACTGAGTCAGTGCAGGTGGCATAAAAGGATTAAATTATGGCTACATTTTAACAGTATGAACAGTAAAATTTGCAGGGAGATGCTATATGGGGTATGAAAAAAAGAGAGAAACCAAGATGACCCCAGGTTTCTTAGCCTCAGCACTTGGATACATGTGGTTGCCATAAACTTAGGCAAAGATGGCAGGAAACCAGGGGTGGAGGTTGAGATTTGGGGATGAGTGTTGTGGGTGTAGCAGGATTGGAAAGGGAAACCAAAGATCAGAAGTTTAGTTTCTTCCCAACTGGTAATCAATACGTGCTGATCGACAACAAGAATAAATGAATATTGCACAACTCTATCATCTGTGATACCCATATCTTGTACATGGAACATGCTCCCATTAGCTCATTTTGACTTCTCCATTATTTTAAAAGAATATGCATAACTTCTATAAGCAAATAGGATTTGTACCCAACTAGTCCCTTTGGTTGGGAAAAATCTTTCAATGTGTTTGTAATGTTCTTCATGAGCAAGAATAAACTCTTTTTGATGGATCATAGAAGGCTATTTAAGTTTCACTTGTATCGTTCACCATAGAATGTTCTCTTACTATTCCCCATACATGTTGTTTCATCCAGTCATTCTTGGAGTTATTAAGCCATTCCAAGAATTCATCACTTTGTCACCTCCATTCTTTTGTATATTGTGTCCTGCATATCCAGATTGCCCTACATTTCATCTCCACCTTGCCTGCCAACCCATTAGCATTTAGACATGTGTGTATATGTACATGAACATGCACACACAAAAAAATATACATACACACAAAATACTGTTTTACGATGGTTTTCTCAGAAGCAGACCCTGACAAAAAGATATGAATGCAAGTAGTTTATTTGTGTCCTTAAGAGGTAATATAATGCCTGTGATATAGTAGAAGCTGTACACCATGCATTTAGGAAGTAAAGATTAATAGTGTATGATGACAGACAATACCTTATTGATGTTTTCTTAGTGCACTTTTATTACTAAAATGTTTTTATATGTATCATATTAAATAAGTCAGTTGGAATCAATTTCTACCCTTTTAGTATTGTAAAACTAGAAAGCCACTGAACAAAAATGTGGACTTAACATTTCGAAAATTTCTGGCTCTGCAACTCTCTTCAAGAAAGCTGAAGTTGCTTGGCAAGCTTTTAGAAGAAAAGCACATTCGGCATTAGTTTTACGTTTTCTGGGCTTGTTTTTACAAAAGCAACGTGTCCCAGCTCCATGTAAGTGCAAGGTGTCTAAGAGAGAAAATCATCTTCATAAGACTGTGTAGTGTCTGCTATCAATACCTATTTTAATAGGTATCTTCCTAACCCAATAGTCATACTGCGCTATTCTGGAGACTGCTCACTGGCCTTTCCATTCTGCAACTTGACTCCTATTCAATGCCCATACAGTCCAAACTTCTTATTTCATAGTTGAAAAACTGAAGCATAGAGATTAGCTTTTCCAAGGTCACCCAGCAGTGGCAGGGTGATAGTCAAAACATTTATCCAGTTGGATAGTTGGACATCAACCAATAAAAATGGCACAGCTGCTTCGAGTGAGTCCTAGTTGCTGAGCAAAGTCATACTAGTGCACGGGGACTAAATATGGATGCTTCCATACAGAAAGAACTATGAATCTGCTTCAGATTATACACCACCTCTCTTGTTCTATTTATTATACATTGTTTCAGTCAGCATTCTTGCTGCTATGATCCAAAATACCTGACCACCACAACTTAGAGGAAGAAAGATTTACTGAGGCTCCTGGTTTCAGAGGTTTTAGCTCATAGGGCTGGCACTAAAGCAAAAATGTTGGTAGCAGCAGCAGCAGCAGCAGCAGCAGCAACAGCAGCAGCAGCAGCAGCAGTAGGATGTGTGGAATGATGCTGCTCTTAAATCATAGAGGCAGGAAAGAGAGAACAAGGGGAGGGAATGAGAGACATAATCTCCAAGACTGCATCCCCAGCAACCTACCTCTCCAGCCACACCCTTCCTGCCTAAATTACCACCCCCAAAATACATTCAAATTAATAATCCATCAATTGACTTATCCATTAATGAGACTAGAACCTTCATAATTCAATCATTTCACCACTGAACATTTTTGTATTGCCAACACATGAACTTTTTCAGGGGACATTTTCTATCTAAACCATAACATATATGTCTCTTTAAAATTAAACATTCACTATTTCATATTCATTTTCTTCTTATTTGAGAAATAATTTGAAAGGGAGATCAACTTGGACAGAAGTACATGTATACAGTTTGGAAGAGGTGTAGTGAGGATACTAGAAAAATGCTTGTTTTTCAGTTATCTCTCTAGCTCATTTCCAAACTGCACAGAACATGCTTAATCAAATCTATTGAGTCCTTAAAGTCTAAATAAAATCAAATAAGTAAATAAATAAATAAATAACAAATGAAACAAGGGCTCCTGGACAGGACACAGGTATGTAAGTTAACACATGATGACTAGGTACGATCAAACTAAAACAATGGTATAAAGCTCTGATAAAAAAAATATTATGAAAGAATGAGTATCAGTGAAAGAAGTTGTCATGTATCAGTAGTGGAGGTTAAATAGTATTTCCAGAATTCTTCATTTTGTTTGCTTGAAATACATCTGAAAATTTCTAAGAAATGAGCCTCACTAGATTATTAATCTCTTAGTGTAATTTCTGTAAACATATCCAATGCTTTAAAAAAAGTGTTTAAAAGGAAAAAGTAAGCAAGTACATCACAATCTATTTTTGCATTAATGCTATGAGAATTTTAGGTTGGAACTTAATATGTAATTCTTTATTTTAATGCACCAATATTATTTTTTGAGAAGATCGTTTTAGGAGCTCTCACTGGAACATTAATTTTCATTGAATTCTATATTATCACATTTGTTACCAGGAAATTCAGACCAATGTAGCTTGGAAGCAATGATTATTTTCTGACTGGAAATAAGGGTGATTGTATTTAGAAATGATTCCTTCCTTAAAATGATTCTTTATCCTAGCCACCCCAATTATACAGTCTATATGCTGGTGCCTTTCTTTCTCTAATAAAGCTATGTTCAAATTTTTAACTTTGGTATTAAATCTGATTAAGTTCTCATTTTCTTTTAGATTAATATAATTTTTCCATCAATTGATGCTACTACAAGTAATAAAATATTTTTCTATGTCATGTACAAATTCACACACACATACATGCACACAAACCCACATGCATCATATATACTACCTGTTTCTAACAATTAAAAAGAAACCCACAATTATGTAGGAAGCTGTTAAGATATTTAAATCATAAGGGAAGAAACCTTGAATGGATAGACAAACTTCTTATGTATAATCTATCACCCTGGTTAGATGAGAGATTCTTTGAGGTCAGAGGGCTCTTAAATTATTGTACTGCTGCTTGGTTTCCCCTGTGTGTGGCACAGTGGCTTGCATTTTGATGGGTTTACAACAATAGTGTCTTGATTGAAATTACTGAGTCTGTTTAGCAAACAGGATCTCTCTGTGAGAATTAGAGATGGCATATGCTAAATGCTCACACAGTGCCTGATGTGATTTGCAGTAGGGACTATTTTATTAATAACGGCAGGCTGCATTCTATATTATAGAATTCTTATAATTATTTCAACATATGTAAAGGGCTGAGAATACCCTACAGGGAAAACACCTAATAATTTTAAACATATTATGATAAAGAGCTACATTTTTAGTAGTAGATCATTTTACAAACATTTTCATTGGAGAGTATACATAGTGTGTGGATTTCCTACAGCATATATCTTAGCATTTTCAGAGGAATGGTATTTATTCTTAGCATATTTATTTTTCATTACTATGCATATTAAAGGGTAACCATGTAGAACAATAATCAATACTATGGTGGCATTCATATTTTTAATTCATGCCAGGTTGCCTGGAAATGGTTTATATTTAATATTGTACAGAAGTTAATAATGGATGATATGAATAAATATTCTCATATGGGAATTACATTTAGCTAATGCTTGAATTTCAACATAATCATGCAGCTTAACTTTGTGAAACACAGGATTTCTCTAAGGATGTTGAGTAGAAAAGCCTTAGTCTTTCCAACATCCCTCTTGTAGGGTGAAAGACATAAGATGAACATGCAAGTGTCCAGGAAAAAAAGTGCTGCATGTTCTTCCTTGGCCTTGTTTTGTCCATACCGATTTTATTACCAAAGTTTGTGTTTTAATGACCTAGGTATTTCTTTTTTTAATTATTAAAATAAGGAATAATGAAAAGTAGAAACATACAAATAAAATTGAGTTTGAGAAAAAATCTTTAATGAATTACACATAAGCATGACTGATGAATGGGTCAATTCAAAGTCTGTCAAGTCGTCAGCCTTTGTGAGTGGTTAGCACATTGTCTGCACCATTAAAATGTTGATCAAAAGGGCTGGAGGTGTAGCTCAGTGGTAGAGTGCTTGCCTACCATATGGAAGACCCTGGGTTTAATCCCTAGCACCTAAAAAAAAAGATAAAATACTGATCAACACCTAGAATTAATATTGAAACTCAAAAAGCCCTTCAAAATAGGTAGAAAAAGTGAGAGAGAAGTAAAAAAATGGAAAATTTGACAAATACATATACATGTATATATATATAATGAATATTTGTACATTAACTTAATTTTTAAGGAAGTGCTATCGCAAAAAAAGAAAACCTCTGGTTAAATAAAACAATAAAATGGAATTAGTAGCTCATTGACCACTGGTTGACCCAGATTAAAAGACTCAACTTGATGTCTTCACATTGAGTTTATTTTTTAAAACTTTAAATTAGAATTTCCAAAAGTTTTTCATTTAAATAATATATGTAAACATATATATGTATATATAAGTGTATGCACAAACATACATAGAAAAGCACATATACACTCACATACACACATACACACACACACACACACACACACACACACACACACACACATATATGCACACACACACAAGAGTTAGTGTACAGCTGGGTGTAGTGGCATATGCCTGTAATCCCAGTACTTGGGAGGCTGAGAAAAGAGCATCATAGATTTGAGGACCGCCTCAGCAAGTAGTGAGACTATCATCAACCTAGTGAGATCCTGTTGCAGACCATCAAGGGTTAAGTTTCTGAGGTAATTGGACTGTCTTAGCAGAACACACAGTGATCTTTGGAGAGGAGAATTCCTGCACACAAGATTATCTCCAAGGTCCCTGATACCAGAAATGAGCCCAGGTGGACATTCTTCCTCTGTACTGTTGTTTGTTCTTGGTATATGCTGAGAATTGTACTTTAGTTGACAAGTTATTTCTGTACATTCCTGAGTTTATCATTAACTGAAGCTTTGTTTAAATTTTTTAGTAAAAGAGGCTTCTGTAAGGAGACTTGCAGAAGTAGAGAGGAAGCTCTCTGCTCTTCTGCCCAGCTGCCCCTAAATAAATTCAGTTTAATTTATGACTCCGAGTCTTTCATCTGAGGACACATAAAGCCTGAAGTGTCTGCGGCAAGAAGTGACCACGGCAAGATCCTGTTAAATGAATAAATAAATAAATAAATAGGACTGTGAGGGTAGCTTGGAGGTAGAATGTTTCTGGGTTCCATCTGCAGTACCCAAAAAAAAAAAAGAAAAATAGAAGGATGTGCACATTTTTTATCCAAGGTGTACATTTAGAGAATAAAATTTCTTACACTTCAGTTGAACCTTAAATTTTAGCTTTGAAGCAAGCTATGTAGCAGAGTGCAAAAGTAGGGACTTTATAATATGGAACTTGACAGAACTTTAATTATCCTGGTGTTATTTGAGCGCTACTATACCTAATTATCTCATATACTGATAACAAAAGCAATAGTAACTTTTAACCTAAAGCTAACGTGCTTTTATTTCCTCCTTATAAAGTTTTGATATTTCATTATAGATTTTGACACCTTATTTTTGCCTGATTCCCTTTCTGTCTTCAATATTGATTTACTTCAATACATTGAGAACAGGTATTTTCCATTTAATTTATATTATTTTTTATCCCTCCTTTTCTTATAGAGGGCATTGCATTTTTTTTTGAAAGTTGGATATTTTATTTAAACTATAGCTAGAGATACCTGAAATCACATGAAGATTTGCTCTGCATATTTTTTTATGTTTTTATTGGTGCATTGTAGTCTCACATCACAATGAGTATCAGTTTGGTGTTAACATACATGCACACAGCTCTTGGTGGAGGGCATTGCATTTTTGATTAACTCAATTGTGGTCTTGAGTTTACTAGTGAGTGATGTCTTTATATAAGACTATAAATCCAATTGGTTGTGTTCCTGCCACATGATTACAATTTGGAAAACAAAGAAATAACCATATATCTTAAGATTAATATTGGTATTCCTAAAATTTTTAATAGTGAGCTTTTAAACTCAGCCAAGTATTAATTAAAAATCAAATGTTGACTAGCACCTTATTAAAAATCTCTTTCAAATTCGTTTGAATAAGTATCAAGAAGTGCATGCTACTTTTGTGCCACAATCTGTACCCTACTTTGAGGAGGACAGGGGCATGTCATATGTTAATACTCATGGACCCAGGACAAATTTGATTTTTGAAAGAAAATTAGTAGCAAGATCCATGTTAACTTATGCAATGACCTAGGGGAAAGAGTTTGATGTGAACTGCGAGTAATTATTTTGCTTGGGTTATGGAAGTTACACATTGTGAGAGTGTTTCAATTAATATCTACCTTTCTCTGTACCCATGTATTTTTACCTTATTAACCATCTGTAACTCCGATCATATTAATTATTCAATCATGTTCTTCTTTCTTCCACATTAATGTTTGAATTTTCAAGCATTGACTTAATATTTAGAACTCACAATCCCATCCCTCTTTCTTCTTTAGTCCTATCTCCAACTATCCCAGCAAAATTCATCCAAAGGCCATGTTTGAATCTCTTTCCTTAATGGCCTTGCTGGGTTTAATTTACATGGCCAAGAAAAGCAGAAAGCAACTAACATTCTTAAAAATATCTAAAATAGTAATGCTCAAATATTGCCACCTCCAAAAAAAATAAACAACACTTCCTTGCCTATCAAAGAGAGTAGACTTTCCCTTGCTTTCTTATTAGATTCACTGAGGCAATATTATGAATCTGCTCTGCAGGGATTTGACTCATGCCTTCATCACAAACCGGCTGTGGAACCGTGAGCATATTACTTTACTCTCCATGTCTCAGTTTGTTCTCCATAAATCTGGGTTGTGATGATACTGCATGCCTGTTTTCCATTATCCAATGCTGAAATTCAAAACTCTCTGCAAAAATGGAAGCTTCTTTTGCAACTCAAATGGCTACAAACTCAGCCTGACCTAATATTTTTCAAGGAAAAAAAAACTGACTTAAACTGATTTTCTAATCTTCATGATATATAAAGTGAATGTTCATGCTTTACTGCAGAAATACTCATGTATTTAATTGCAAGTTGCTCTTCCAGATTCTCCCAAAAACAATAAAAATATACTTTTTGCATCATCAATAAGGATGCATAAACAAATGTTTAGAATCAATGAGCTGCAGCCCTAACAAAGAGGTGGCAACAGGCCCAGTCCAGCCTAATTGAATACATCTACTATAAGACTTATGTCCTTACCTGTCCTGCATTTTCCAGACATGAATATAAAATATTGAATGGGTGCCTATATTAGGTAGTCAGTATCTTGATAAATATGCCTTAAAAACAAACTTAATGGAAAGCAAATCTAATCTAACTCTAAAGGAATTTAACCTGAAATTCTCTTTATTTAAAGACTTAGAGCATACAGGAAATCATGTTCTCTATCAAAAAGCCTTTTCAACCAGGAGAGGAAAAAAGGAGTGGAAGTAGGTACATTAGAACAAACATGAAAAACATCTAAGCTTTCAAGCTGGGGTTAAGTGTAAAAATGATCTTCCTCTCAAATTTGGACCAAGAAGCTCAGTACAATTCTCATTGAACCGTCCTCTTTAGAGCCCTTCTTGGTATTCTT
Organism: Glis glis; assembly: GCA_004027185.1. Taxonomy (NCBI): domain Eukaryota; kingdom Metazoa; phylum Chordata; class Mammalia; order Rodentia; family Gliridae; genus Glis; species Glis glis. The sequence continues at coordinate 9,939 of PVJS01010940.1, forward strand.
ACCTCTCATGTTAAACACTTCTCTGTGTTTTTCTCAAACAATTCAAACAGAATTTATATTGAGCCTACCCCTGTTGTTATATATCAGTCAACTCATAAGTGGGGCATAGGGGAAGTCTAAAGTGGTTCATAATTATCCAAGAATATACCCATAACATATGGCATTTTAAAAGCCTGGGGACTATGTGGCATTCAGCCTCTTCATCCAAAGAGTTGAGGGTTTAGCTCCATAATTAGAGAACTAGAGAATCCTAAAAGCAGAGGCAGATGGAGTGGAAAAAATAGCAAAGCTCATGTTCCTCCCAAGTACTTACAATTGAAAGTACCCCACATTACAGCTAAATTCCTATATGCTTATTATTAGAGAAAAATACACATATACACACACATATATCAGGTGCATTAATTTTCTTGGGCTGCCATAACAAAATACCACAGTCTGAAAGTCTTAAATAACATACATTCATTTTCTTAGTGTCTGTGTGTTAGAAGTACATCAGGGTGCCTACAGGGCTAGTTTCTGGTGAGGTCTTTATTCCTGTGCTGTAGTTGGCCACTCTCTTGCTGAGTCTTCTATATCCTTCTCTCTCTCTCCTATGAGGAATGTGGAGAGAGGGAAGGCTCTGGTGTCTCTTCCTCCTCTAACAATGACAGCAGTCCTATCAGACTAAGATCCTGCGTGACATCACTTAACCTTTTCTATCTGCTTATAGGTCCTGTTTCCAAATACAGGCATGTTGTGGGTCAGGGCTTTGGCATAAGTTTTTTTGGGGAAAGACAATTTAAGTCCATAATATCAGAAAATATTCATTGCAGGACATTGTTGATTTCATAAAGATCCTTGGTTTTATTCAGCCATCTTCCCTTCATCCCTTCCCTTCTTGGTCCCATCCAAATTTCAGGGTTTGAATTTAGATAGAGTAGCAGTGCAATTTAATAGTTTTTTATTGAAACTGGGACAGATTGAGGAGTGAAAGCCATCGCTATTTAATTATGAAGGAATAACAAGTAATGACACTTTTGGGCAAACGGGAATGTAAGATCACCATTTGTCTTGTTTAGTTCATGAATGGGTCTACAGTCCAATTTGCAAGTGTCTTGTTTAGATATTTCCTAAGGGCTTTTGGGAAATCCTTCCTCATTAACCTCCCTTGGACATTATCTTCCCCCACATGAAAATTTTAAGCTGCTTTTATTTTATTGTCATCTGAAGATGAAGTGGCCATATGGAAAGGATCTTAAGACAAATAGAGCTAAAGTTCTTGAAATAAATCAACCTTCAATCTCAAAATTATTCTGGCACATGGGTCAGAATAAAACAAAGTTTCATGTATTTAAGTTAGTTTCAGAATATGAGAATGTTTTTCTGTCAGAGCAAGAACCATTGTAAATGATTTGGGTTTTGTTTGGACAGTTTTGAAAAAAATATGGTATTATTCATAGTCAATTGCAGCACAATCCTACTTTCTCTGAACACTCTTTCTGTCTCTGTCTCTGTCTCTGTCTCTGTCTCTCTCTGTCTCTTTCTCTCTCTCTCTGTTTTCTTTATTGTCTAGGACTGGGAAGTTCCACTATGGTTCCTGTATCCTATGGCTTTCTTAGAACATGCAGATTGCTCTACTAACAATAACAAACATTTCTCAAACTAAGTCCTTGCTCCCCGGACCCTTTTCTAATTCTGAGACTATTTACGTTTACTAGGAGACTGAATACTTTTAGTTAAGAACAATAAAAATGTCTTTTGCAAAGACAAAACACAGACACACAAATTACTTATGGATTTTAGAAATTAGAAGAATGAATTACTGTAAGAGTTACACAGAGCAATCCTAATTGATGGCTTGATGGCTGCATTTGAATAAACAAGGATTTTTAAACAGAATCCTTATAAAATGATTTATAAAAGGGTCACTTCATTTATTTAGGGTAATCTGAAATATTTTAACCTGATTACAATTTCACATATATGTCTGTTCTTGTTTACATTTATAACTCTATCCATATACACAAATATATGTATATAAATAGTGTATTATACATATATTGTTTAGTTTATCTCTTCTACAGATTCTCAATATAGTATTAATTATCCAAGCATGAAGAAGAAGAAGGAGGAGGAGGAAGAGGAGGAGGAGAAGGAGGAGGAGGAGGAGAAGGAGGAGGAGGAAGAGATAATTTTGGAAAATATGATGAACATTGTAATTCTATCAGTCTTACAAAGACAATTAAATTTGGCTGGTCTCTAAGATTTTAGTCACAAAATACATAAGGATAGTGAGAAACATGATCTTTAGACAAATGACTAACACAAAATATAGCATTCTGAATTAAATTCATTCTGCTATTCTCTAATCTCTTCCAAGTACATGAAATCTTTGACAGACATCAGTGATAGACACTTCTGTCTTCTGCCACACATTCTCCATTTCTTTCCTTTAGTCAGTGACCTCACACTGACTAGAGGAAAGGAAGATGGCTACGCAATCAGCCCTCCACATCCATGAATTCTGCATATGCACATCCAAGTAACTGTGGATCAAAAATACCTGAATAAAATTTTATCTGTACTGAACATGAAATGCCTTTTTTTCCTTATCACTATATTCTAAACACTACAATATAACAACTGTTTACACAAACTGTTTATGTTGTATTAGGTGTTATAAGTAATCTATAGATTTTTAAAGAGGGAAGTATATGCACGGGCACTATTCCAATATTATGCCATTTTATGTAAAGGACTTGGGCATTCTTGGATGTTGGTATTGCTGGAGTTCCTAGGACCAATCACCAGCGGATACCCAAGGAAGACTGTATTCATTTTCACACATGGAAAAGAGAACCATGCTCCAGGTGATCATGAAGTAAGGAGCTGAACCTTTAATTTTGGGAAGTAGTTCTGAAACGACCATTTTTTATAAGCCACTAGATTTTTTGCCATCATCTTAGCCTTTCCTCTACATTATCTACTCAATGAAATTCATTGTCATTTTAGTGCAAGTATACAAATGTTTGTATATGGGAAACTCTATGCTTTAATTTTGTGGTGAAGCTAATATAAGACAAAATACACAGTGTTTGATAAAAATATTAACCCTAAAAATGAAACCCAGGGAGATACACATGTGCAGGAAATCTGCTCCCACACATATGGAAAATATACAACACATAAACCTAATTATTTTCATTCATGAAACCAGAGGATCTGGGTTCGCAGCCAACCTCAGCTACTTAGTGAGGCCCTCCGCAACTTAGTGAGACCCTTTTCCAAAATAAAGAATAAAAAATAGGGCTGGGGGTGTAGCTCGGAGGTAGAATGCCCCTGGGTTCCATCACCAATACTGCAAAAAAAAAGAAGAAAAAAAGAAAATCCTACTTCATTGAAAATATTTAATGATAATTTTCTCCTCAGGGCTCAACTCAATGACTACTTTAGTTTTTGTAATCATGAGGCATACGACCTTAAATACTTTGCCATAGGGTTTAAGAAGATCTAATCTATGATTTTTTCCAAGATAGGCTTCCTGAAATCCAATTGCAATGACGTTTTGCAAATAATTTGACCTTCATGAAACATCTAAAAATAAGTGCTCATGAGAATGAAAAGCTTGGCACCCTCCAGAGGTACTATATTAGCCCTCCAATTCATTATCTCCCTCTTCCTGTTCACATGAAATTCCTGATAATAGTGTAGGCAACGAAATCTTCTTAAATTATTGATAGACACCAGTGATGAATGCATGCAGAAACTTGATCAAGCTGGATTTAATAAAAATATGAATCTCAATATCTGGGTTGAGTTAAAAAGCATTAGAATGTAAGGAGAAATATTTTCTGTTTCATTAATTTTATAGTGAATGGCAATTTCCTACACATCTCATCTTACTGAATAAATTTGTTCATTAGCACAAAAATAATAATAATTCATATAATGCTCATCTAGGCGAACACTCAATTTTTATGGGCAGTCACGGTGCATTTTAAACATTTAGTTAATATTTTAAAAATAAGTTTTAACCACAGATTTAATATTTTTGTGAAGTGTAGTACAAAGACAAAGCATATGCTAGGTATCCTGATTTTAAAATAAATAAATACCAAAAGTCGGGCGTGGTGGTGCACGCTTGTAATCCCTGTACTTTGGGAGGTGGAGACGGGAGGATCCGGGTTCGCGGCTAGCCTCAGCTCTCTCTCTCTCTCTCTCTCTCTCTCTCTCCTTAGTGAGGCCCTCCGCAACTTTGTGAGACCTGGTTTCAAAATAAAGTATAAAAAATAGGGCCGGGGGTGTAGCACGGAGGTAGAATGCCCTTGGGTTCAATCCCCGGTACCACAAAAAAAAAAAAAAAGAAATACCAAACTTAGAAGAAGAAGGCCTGTTAAACACATGGTTTTATATAAACACAAATACACATACACTCACATGTATTTGTATACCTATACATATAGGCAAAAACAATTACACACAAATGTATTATATATAAACCTATATATACATGCATTTGTATGTATATATACACAAACATGTACATATATTGTCCATGCAATTATTAATCAAATGCATGGAAAATGAAAAAATACATTAAAGGAAAACACTATTGTCATCATTAATCCTTAAATGCCAAGCATCTTTAAAATATAAACTATTTGATAGTCTACTAGTGATTCTGATTAAAGTAAAGTGTCTTCATCTTCAAAGAGTTTTTTTAACTTTACAGGGCTTTTTAATTCATAGTATTTAAGAATGTTTATAATATAGTGTGTTACTGCTACCATACAGGCATATACTAAGTGTTATGAAATTGCCAGCAAGAGGCATTTAATTGGATCTGATGCGGGAAAGAGTGGAAGAAGTAATATTTCTAAAGTGGATAATGTTGAGGCTGCCTTCAATGGCAAAAAGAAGATAAACATGCACACCAGATATTTCAACATATAAAATAAATGTTTGTGTAAACAGCAATTAGGGGGCTGCATGGGGATTGATATGTCTGAAGAGTTCTGTGCAAATAAGATAATGGCCATGCTCAGAAACAGATGCCCCCACCATCTCTAAGTTCCACCCTTAGAATCAGTTTCCATCCTCCCAACAGCAGCTTTGATAATGCATTAACCATCCTTTTTATTAATTATTCCATGTACATTATACAGACAATGGTTTCATGGGGTACTGGCCGTGCATGCAAATATCATATTTTGATAATACCCAAGCCCACAGACCTCTCTTCCCCTCTCCTCCTTCATCTTCTCTTTTTCTTATAGCCTCTCTGATACTTTCATGTCATTTTTTCCCTCCAAGATTCCTCATATGAGGGAAAATATGAGATATTAGTTTTTCTGAGTCTGTCTTATTTTGTTTCACATTACAATCTCTAGCTCCAGAAAGTTTGTTTATTCATCTTGGATTAATAATACTCAATTGTGTATGTATGCCACATTTTCTTTATCTATACATGCCTTAATGGACACCTAGCCTTATTCTGTAACATGGCTCTTGTTAATGGTGCCACATAAACAGTGGTATGCAAATATCTCTAAAGTATGCTGACTTTAATTTATTTGAGTAAATGCCCAGAAAGGTGAGGCTGGATTATGTGGGAGTTCTATTTTTTATTTTTTAAAAACCTTTATTCAAATGATGAATATTTTAATCCTTTTCTCTTATCTACAATTTCTCAAGCAATATGATCTTGTCAATATTGTCAAACTTTCAGAAGTTTGCACACAAAAGAAAGTGATTCCAGGTAATGTGACTTGAGAGGTTTGTATGATGACATTTGAGTGTCATGTTTTATTACTTTTCACATTTAGTCTCATTGATTTCTCCTTGTCAAGTTTCCAAGTATTTTGGATAGCATTTTCTTGTTAACAAAGACTATGTACATATATTCAATATTTTTATGGGATATCACACTTGGAATACATCAACCATCTTAACAAAGAGAATCATTTTGTATTAAAAGGAAAATAAAACATGAACAAAAAGCATGTGAAACTGATAACTAATTTGATTGAGGATGGGTGGGGAGAATAGGATCAATTTTCCATAAAAACCATCTGCTCTCCTCAGTAGATATTTTACTTGTTGAATATCTCATAACTATTGAATAATCATGACCAGTGTATAGAGAGAGCACATATTTTACTTTATAGAGGCTATTGCACAGTCAAGAAAGTTTATTAGCAAATTTATGCCTTTTAGAATTTCCTGTGGTTTTATTACAGTTTCTTGCTCACACTCTAGTGTTTAAACATAAAGATGTGACTTCTGTTTATATTTATACTGACAGTATTTGAAATACACTGAGGTCCATGCTGAAAACTAGAAATATAATTTCCGCTTTAAACTAGAAAGTATTTTTCTTAAGAAATAGTTTACACTGTTTTTCCCTCCACTTTTCTAAATTTGGCTTTCAAATTGCATTCCGGGGCATTGCCCCTTCATTCTAAAAATTTGGTTGCACTGTGAATTCAATTTAAACATTATATTTATAGATTTAATGTCATATGGCAAAGCACTACAATAAAAATGAGCAGTTTCCTATTTAATTGCTCATATTTGTAAATAGTATATGGCTTACAATTCAACCCACATGTAGCAAATGGCCTCTTAATGGTCTGTCTCCCTTATAAACAGGGATGGTTTGTGTGGAGTTACACAGATTTGTAATAGCTTTTGCCTGTGGCATCTTTTTGCAAAGGATGAATTGCAGCTGCTGCCTAATTAAAAAAGAAAAGGTTATGTATGGCAGGGACCTAGGTTTTCCACAAGCCTAGAAAAATGTTAAATGAGTCATAAGATTAATGTAGTAAGACTTTAAAACAACAATGACCAGTATCATAAATAAATATAAAATAATTTAGTATCAAATGTTGAAATAATATCAAATTATGTAGCAAGGAATCCTCAATGAGTTTAAATGACCAGGTTGCTTGGATAATTCTCAATATATTCTACCACTTTATTTTCCTCTTTTTCAACTCTACTTCTGTCAAGAGCAATACTCAATTATCAGTTGAAAGGAAGTAACACCTGTTTCCCACAAGTCTTAGTGCAAATTTAAGCTCTAATAACTTCAGAAGCATAAACACTAAAACCTTAACCAAATTGATATTTTAATATTTAATTTTCTTTGACATTAAGTTAATTTTATAAATTTTGAATAACAAACTAATATTATTAATTTTTGTTCTTTCTCATTGATGATGTTTACATTGGCTAAAATATACAATTTTTTAAAAATTCAGAATTGAATATTATCTGAGCCGGGCGTGGTGGCGCACGCTTGTAATCCCAGTACTTTGGGAGGCGGAGACCGGAGGATCCGGGATCGCGGCCAGCCTCTGCTCTCTCTCTCTCTCTCTCTCTCCCTCTCTCTGTCTCTCTCTCTCTCTCTCTACTTGGTGAGGCCCTCCGCAACTTTGTGAGACCCGGTTTCAAAATAAAGTATAAAAAATAGGGCTGGGTGCGTAGCGCGGAGGTAGAATGCCCCTGCGTTCAATCCCCGGTACCGCAAAAAAAAAAAAAAGAATTGAATACTATCTGTTCTTATCTTTCTCTCTCTATATATATATATACAGTTTCTAAAGTGGGATATGAAACTTGGTAGATGTTACATAACTCAGGCATTAAAATTATTTCCTCAAATAATTTCTTGATTTTCTCTTAATTAAAACACAGTAGATAGCTGGGCTTGGGGGCTATGTTTGTAATTCCAGTACTTAGGAGGCTGAGACAGGAGGATTGCAGGTTTGAAGCCAGCCTCAGCAACTTACCGAGGCTTTCAGCAACTTAATGAGACCCTGTTTCAACATAAAAAATAAAAAGTACTGGGGGTGTAGCCCAGAGGTAGATTGCCCCTGGGTTCAATCCCCAGTACCAATTAAATAAACAAATAAATAAGTAAATAATAAAACAAACAAACAAAAATCACAATAGGTGACTAAGCCCAACTGAGGAGAAAATAATAATGGCATGTAAGTATAACCCAGAGTAAAACATAGTCATAATATTATCCAATTAATAAGGCCTTTATAATTATAGGCTACACTACAACTTTTGAGCATAGCCCATTGTTCATAATCATAATATTATCCAATTAATAAGGCCTTTATAATTATAGGCTACACTACAACTTTTGAGCATAGCCCATTGTTTGATACACAAAATAATATTGAGGCAATCAATATACCTTCCACTGTATCTTTCATCACTACTGATATAGTACAGAAAAGTGATTAGGATCCTCATTTGAGGTGAGACAAAATTGAATTCTATGCTTCAATCTAATATTTAATAACTGCATCCATTTCTTAATTTATCACAACCAAATCTCGATTTCCTCAGGCATGATATATGGGTATCTTGAACCCCACAAAATCCATTTATGTGGCCTAGCCTTTGTAACTGAGAAGAAATGGACTCAATCTACTTGGTCCACATTTTTGTAAAGTCCAAGGCTCTTCCCGAGCTTTCTGCAGATTCCCAGCATGTGAGGTGATTCTTGGCTTCTGTTCTGGGGACATCTGTGCCTCTCATCACCAGAACATGCTACATATGTTGCCTTCAGAAAGCACAGGCTTTTCTGCACAGTTTACTCTTATATGTCCAATGTCCAGAATGCGATAATTCAACAATAAAATTTTTGTCAAATGGTGGATGTAATGGAATTTTCCTCTATGCCCAGATTTTTAATCTCTCTGCTCTTCAAATTATTCATAATTATTACTAAGGATCTCAAGAGTATAACTGGAAAATTACATAAAATCACAATATCTTCCCCTGTCCTTCTGCCATCAGAGAGTCAGCAGCACAGAGATTTAGTTTTTCAATATTTCAATTTCTATCTCCCTAAACAAAAGCATGTGTAGGGATTCTGAGAATAAAAACATACCGTCTTCCTCTCATGTTCATTACGAAAAAAAGCAGGGTGGGGGGGAGAATGTTTATAAAATTCTAAAGATGGTGTTGGGTGCACAGTACGTTCTCAGTAAAAAGATTTTTCCATAAAACAGGTGGGATTCCATACATATATCAGTCTCTTTTGTCAGGGATTCAAGAATCCATAAATCTAAATTGTACCCACTTTTTTTCTTGACTTCATAGTCCATGCTACGCGCAATTACTGGTGTGAAAAAATATATTTACACAGAGAAATTGATTTAGGTTAACGATTAAGATCTACTATCAATTCTTCACATACTTTGAGAGAGTTCCTTTTGGGCACAATAACAATTTTTCTTAATGGGGAATAAAATAATTCAATCTGTTGTGGGATGTTCAGCAAGTTACCTGGCCTCTACCCACTAAATGTCAATAGTACCTTCTCATTTGTAAATAGCAAAAATTATCTCAAAAAAAAAAGTTAGCAAGTGTTCCCTGGGAAACAAAATTGTGAGCAGCTGTTTTAGATTTTAAATCAAGATTTAATTCTAGAGTGACTTTCAAAATTTGGTGAGAGTCAGAGTATTGAGAAAGACCCTGTGGGAGCTCCACACTGTATTCCCCCATAGAATCTCTCTGTGGGAGACTCTGGTGCAGTAGGGTGCAGTGGGTACAGGAAGTCACTTTTATACTAAATTCCCTAGGAGGACACACACACAAAAACTGGAAAATGCCACCACAGACATCAGGGAGCATGTGACTCTAACAGAGGAACACAAAAATAGACGATCAGAAGTAGAGACATCATAGGAAGTCTGGCCGTATGGTTCTGCGTTATGAAGGACAGGGAGGTATGTATCTCCCCGAAAGAATCTGGGGATGATTGAAATATATCCTATTGACATATACACTATTGATGTATACACTAATTAGGGCTGAGGGAAAGTTCCTGCTATTTCATTCACTTTCAGTAAACTCATTTCAGACTGGGCCTAGTGTTATGACAGAGAATCCTTGTATTGGAATAAGGGTTATGATGGACAAGCCAAAATTTTACTTTGGGGACTTTTATTCCCCATCATTTAGTGTAAAGGCAGGATGATATAAGGATCAAGAGAACATGAGTCTTACTGTATTTTATTTCAGGCTTCATTGCTCACTAGTTGTATAATCTTAGAAACATTACCTCAAGACCTGTGTGCATGTATGTTTGTATCACTTTCAAACTCACTGTGATGTATGATTACAATGAACCAATAAAATTATTTAAAAATAAAAGTTTATTTCTTTCTAAACTGTAGTTTTCTATAGTTACCTGTGGTAGATACAATAATGGCCCCCAAAGATGTTGTCCTCAGAATCCCTCTAATCTGTAAATATGCTACTTTACAGGGCAGAAGGGGCTTTGCAAACATGATTAAATTGAAGATGTTGAGATGAACGGTTACACTGGATTACCTTGGTAGGCTCAGTGCAACCATGAATGCCCGTATAACAGGGAGGCAGAGGGACACTGGGCTACACAAGAGGAGACATTTGTGTGACAATGGAAAGAGAGATTAAGTCAAGAAGTGTCTGCCCTCCCTGGAGAATAGAAGAGGTATGGAATGGATTCTTTCCTGGAGAGTCCAGAAAGGAACTGACTTCACCAACACTGGATCTTAACTTAATCACTTTTGATTGACCTCCAGAACTATAATAAAATGAATTTGTGTTGTTTTAGGCCATTAATATGATGATAACTTGCTACAGCTGCAACAGAAGCTAATAGTTTCTCTCACATGGTTGATATGAACATTGCTTGAGGTTATACAGGTAAAGCATTTAGAAGAGTGCCTTTCACATGGGAAGTATCAACAAGTGTTAGCTATTTTCATTAGTAGCATTCAATTATGTCTCTAAATTATAACTTTGTTTTAAATAATGTATTATTAACATATTCCATAATGTTTTCTCAATAAACATGTCAATGACTTGCATGCAGGAACAGTTAAAGGCTTCATAATATTACACTGCATTATACGTTTGCCCTAGAGATTCCAATACTGGGAACCCACTGACCCAAAGTATATTAAACCCACTTTTCATCTGAATGGAAATAAAGTCCCACTAAGAGAAAATAAGACATCAATATGTGCTTTAGAGTTGTAGCACCACACCTTATCAAAGTTTACATTTATTGCAGAAAACTACTACTGATAATGTTGGTTCCTAATTCCAAGCTAAAACATTAAGTTCCACATGTAGATTATTATCACATTTGCTAAAAATATAGCTAATTATAAGTTATCTTTGAAAATGTTCTCCTTTTAAATTATATACTATTCTCTGTGTCTCAAAAGTAATGATAGCCATATAAACAGGCCAAACATGCTATGAATAGAGATGATCTGGGTTTGGTGGCTCACACCTGTAATCCCAGTACTTGGGAGGCTAGGCCAAGAGGATTGCAGGTTTGAGGCCAGCCTCAGCAACTTAGTGAGGCCCTGTTTCAAAATAAAAATAAAATGGGGTTAGGGGTGTAGCTTGGAAGTAGAATGCCCTTGGGTTCAACCCCAGTACCAAAAGAAAGAAGAAAAAAGAAAGAAAAGATGACTAACTTCCTACCTTTCTCTCTTTATACAAAATAGGCATATTAATCTATGATATTAAAATTATATTTCTTTCTATTTTCATAAAATAATTTAACTAGCATCTTTATAACATGCTACATTAAAAACACTGTTGCATAAAATATTTTATTTGTATAATAACTATCAAGTAGGCAAGGAATATATTCACCTATTAAGTCCCATTGTGTAGATAAGAAAATTGAGGCAAAAGGGTTTTAAGGATTTACTTCATGCTAGAAAGGGTTATAAATCATATCTTCTGACTCTTAATTCAGAATTTGTAATACTTCCATTACAATAGGTGTGAAGAAGAGACCCGAAAGCCGGGCGTGGTGGCGCACGCTTGTAATCCCAGTACTTTGGGAGGCAGAGACCGGAGGATCGGGGTTCGCGGCCAACCTCAGCGCACATGCGCGCGCGCGATCTCTCTCTCTCTCTCTCTCTCTTTCTCCTCTCTCCTCTCTCCTCTCTCTCTCTCTCTCTACCTAGTGAGGCCCTCTGCAACTTCGTGAGACCCGGTTTCAAAAATAAAGCATAAAAAAAAATAGGGCTGGGGGTGTAGCGCGGAGGTAGAACGCCCCTGCATTCAATCCCTGGTACCACACACACAAAAAAAAAATTAAAAAAAGAAGAGACCCGAGATACTAGCATGAATTTAATACAAGGAAACAGAGGGCTAAGATAGAAGGACGCATTACCTCAGCAGCGCAAACACCACAGTGCCCCAAATCAAATTCCTGGACAAGAAGGGACTTCGCCTGACACCAGAGAAGTTCCTCAGCAGTGTGTGTGACTAATGCCTGTGCTGACCAACCACACCTAATTTCCTTACCTGTGGTCTCTGCTGGAGAATTTCTGATGACATCTACCTGGTGCTGTTTGTTTGTATCATTTTGTTTATTTATTTACTTATTTATTTATTTAGTTTGTGGTTCTGGGGTTTAAACTCAGGGGCATTCTACCTCCCAGCTACACCCCCAGCCTTTTTTATTTTTGGTTTTGAAACAGGATCTCCCTATATTGCTGAGAGTCTTACTACTCACTAAGGCTGTCCTCGAACCTGTGATCTTCCTGTCTTAGGCGCCAAAGTACTGGAATTACAGGTGCCAGGTGCCACACCTGGCTCTGGTACTGTTTATTAAAAGCTGCATATTCTCCTAGTAACAATTTGAGAGAGCACCATGGGATGGTGCTCTGGCCACAGCTTGTCACCTCTGGTTTGTTCCAAGTTCCCAGGACAATCCGCTGTGGCTGAGGCAATAGTTTCTTAATCAAAGTTTTGATTATATTAGAATGCTAATAAGGCTACACTGGGGTGAAAACCCTGTGGTTGACTGGGGCTGCAGACAGCAGTTACTAAGGATGAAAGCACACTTACCTCACTCTAGTCAGACTGCTCCTGCATCACACCATGCCACTCATTCATGGTGCATGAAGACTTACTCCTATATCAAGGGGAAATGAGAACGTTTTTATTCTGCTTCAGAACATGTATTACTTGTTGTATAATAGCAGTGTATTTTTAAAACTTTTCATGGAGGATAAGCAAACTATAAAAATGGGTGAAAAATACTCTTAGTATTCCACAAGGTTGTCAGATTTTATACATAACCTTTCTGACTTTTTAATAACTATGTCATGTCTACTGCTGGCAATTATCCAATAAAGTGAAAACCTTAGTTAATATTCTTAGTGTAATTATGGAAACAAAGTGATGCTTATGCCAGGATATCGTTTGGTAATTCACCCCCTCACATTTTATAAAGCAAACATGAGATGGAAATGGATGTTCCTTTTTTGTCGTTCTTATTTATTGGTTTAATCCTAACAATGTACATCAGGAGGATTTATCATTTTTCAAGTGAAAAATTAGATATTCATTGAGTGGGTTTTCTTCATTTATGAAGGCTTACTGAAACCACTGTCATGACAATTTCAAGGAAAGATCTTGCTTCCAATGCACACCGTCATCTACATCGAGTGTGAGCAATTCAGAATTTGTTCTCCTTTATCTCACCAACCTTTAGCCATTATTCTCTCCTTCCACATAAACTTTACAGTAATATAATCCAGAAGAATAAGTTCTTCATGGTAATGCCTGCTCTGGGAAATTCTGCCATCAATTAATTTTTTCCTTCTTTATATATTTAATTCCTCATTCCATTATTCATTCTAAATCAAAGAACAACATAATTTTTGTCTTTACATATTTCTCCAGGTACATACTTCCAACATCATTTGTAGAATTCAAAGTAAATAACATTAAAACAGAAGCATAAATGTAATTCTAATTAAATAAATATTGTTTAAGTGAACATTTTAGATCTATGGCATTTGGGTATAAAATAATAACTATGAATTTCCTGTGAGATATCTGAATGTTTTACAGTCCAAATCCACATGAAATATTTTGGAATATATGTGTCATAAATTACAAGGAAATTAGCAGTTATTCTCTATTACAACAAAGGTCTAGAATTTAACATTTGGTCCACTTTTTATGTGAGATATATCTTTATATTCACACATTTTTCAGTGAAATTTTATAGAGGTAGTTGTCTGCTTAAATTTTCCCACTATCATTGCCTTAACTAAAAGAGATTTCTAAAATATTGAATGATTTTTTTTGCCACGAGATATATAAAACATAAATCAAGCAACCATTCCATTCTTTGGACTGTATAGTGCATTTAATACCAATGCAAAAAATGTTAGTACCTTGGCATGTGTATATAAATATGTGTGTTGTGTATGTGTGTGTATATTTTTATGTATTTTTACATAAAAATGTATATTTTTTCTGATGGTGCTGGGGATTGAACCCAGGGCCCTGTGCTACATCTCCAATCCATCTGGATTCTATTCTGTCTCTTGTCTATACTTATAAATTCTTGACGGCTACTTTTCCACAAATACCTGGAGATACACATAAGTTCCTCCCCAAATCCCTTGTATTGCAGACCAATTTAAATTGCATGTTTTCACCTATTTTTATTTTAACACTTGCACAGGGCATTTCTGTAAGAAAGGAACATTAACATTTTTCATCATTCTGAGTTATGAGTCAGTGTCAGCATAGGTCTTGCTAAATGGGAGCATTTCTTGGAGTTTAAGACTTCTAAAGTGGGAGAAATTTTGCCAATTATATCTACTTCTCTGTGGGTAGATATATTAAGCTAGGAATTCAAGAGTATTTCTCAGATTCAAACCCTATTCTAGATTCATTTAAAATTTTAATGCATTATTTTCCCATTTTGTTTTACCAAATTTGTTCCAATATTTTAAGACATTCTTTCAACCAAAATAATTCATTTTTCTGGAGAATAATACTTTATTTCTTTTCTACTTAAGTTTAAATTATCTACATTGAGTACAATTTAAGAAAACTCCAAAAGTACTTAATGAATGCAGTCTTCCAAGTGACTTTAACGTTAGTAATCTAAAACTCTAAAACTGACACCACCAGATTTACTGTTACTCAGAAAGAAGAGGGAAAAGCCTCTAAAATTTAAAGTGCTGCTCTTGAAGATTTAAAAAAAAATGCTGCTTCTGCTGACAAGAAGTTTTAGATTTCAGATGATTTATCTTTGAGAACAACTGAGGATCAATAAGAGGGTGGAAGGAGTAAGGAATGAGTGAAATAAGAAAAAAAAAACAAGAATGTTATAGAAAAACAAAAAAGATCTGTAGTATGGAAAGAAAAATAAATCATGTGCTGATAAAAGAGAAGCTTTAAATACCAAAGTTGAGAGACCTCTGTATTTGAAAGAAAGGAAATAATACAAGGTGACAGCTCACAGGATTTCTTCATCATAAAACAAAATCACAAACAAACAACAACGACCCATAAGGTTTGCAGGCAGAATAGCAAGTGAACACATTTTCCATACAACAGTGTATGCATATTATTGATGTAGAAGCTTTAAATACCAAACGCGAAAGACTTATTCTTTGGATTTTAAAGAAGAGAAATACAAAGTAAACAGCTCACATGTTTTCTTCCTCATAAAACAAAATCACAAGCAAACAAACAACAAAAACAATCCATGATGTTTTCAGGCAGAAAAGCAAGTGAACACATTTTCCATACAACAGTGTAAGCATATTACTGGTTCTGACAGTGGTATTAGAAAATAAACAATTGTCTCCAGTGAATGGTAGTCAGCTGCCCATGCTCAAGTGTCCTATGTTCCTATAATGATGTTCAAAACTCAATTAGCACAGATGCAATTAGCAAAAAAGAATACTTATCTAATATTCATATTGGATGAAATCCAAGTATATTGGCTGAGAATTTTGAATTATTCCATATCCTGAAATTATTAGTGGGATAAAATTAAAAATTTTATTTTCATTTAAATTATGTAGTGTGAATTTAAAGTCTGGAAAAGAACATGTAATTTTATCTTGTATTATAACTGTTTTATAATGTACATTTTTAAATGTAACCCTTATATATATGTACTAATTTATTTCACACTTCGTAGATGCCCTGAACACACCACACTGGGTATATCTGACATATGGAAATATTTCTAAGAAAGTTGTTGCTTTGATATTATAATTAGAAATTAGAAGGAGTGTGGTGGAATTAGAAGGAGTGTTGTGGAATTAGAAGGAGCAGAGCATTAGAATTACTCTGTTTTTTTTTTCCTTTTAAATATAGCCCCCCAAGTTTCCTGACAAAAGGTATTCAATCTCTACTTGAATAAGTCTATAGAAAGGAGATTAAAAATATTTAAGTCAGCTGAAATTACTAACCACTCAGATAGTCGTATCATTTTTGTTCTAATAATCTGAAAACTTGGAGTGGAAATGGGATAGAATAGAAATAGCCACGGAAGAAATGCAAAGAAGTTTAGAATCAGGAAGAGCTATAGAGAGAACTAGCAGTAAAGTCCCCTCTTCCTAGAGGCATCTTGAATTAAATCCTTCTCTAGGCTAATGTGATTAAAGTGGAAAAAGCGTAACATTCCTTTTTTCTGGAAAATAGGAAAACAACTATTTATGACTTAGAAATTGCCAAACTTTTGTTTAATCTACAACCAAATTTAATTTGAAGTCACATGTTGACAGATGTTTTAAAAAGAAAACAAAATAGAAAAAGTTCCAATATCACATTCATTTATATCTGTGATGTTTATAGAAGTGTGTTATCTCCGGTCATTGTCTCCAACAAGTAAGTAAATAAATACATAAATAAATTACATAGTTTTAACTACAGCCTACTAATTCATAAATCAGACAAATAAAACTGGTAAAATATGGACAGCTCTAGGTTTAGAGGCAATTCATAAATGGAATTCTAGATCATCGATTTCCAAAAATTCACAAACTGTGTTTGGTATGTCCACTATGTTCATTAATCTTTCACAGAATTATTATTTAGTGTCTTATATAACATGTCCAGTTGATGAAAAACTATCAACATTTGATTCAGTCAAAAGCATTTAAGTAAGGGAAAGCAATCTATATTAAAGAGAATATCCCCTGAAGAATATCCCATGCATTTTTATTAAAAAAATAGATTTTATTAATAATATAATGAAATAAATCTTTGTTAAAAAAGTGAAACTCAGCCGGGCGTGGTGGCTCACACTTGTAATCCCAGTACTTTGGGAGGCAGAGACCGGAGGATCCGGGTTCGCGGTCAGCCTCAGCTCTCTCTCTCTCTCTCTCCCTGTCTCTCTCTCTCTCTCTCAACTTAATGAGGCCCTCCACAACTTCATGAGACCCGGTTTCAAAATAAAGTATAAAAAAAATAGGGCCGGTGGCGTAGCGCAGAGGTAGAACGCCCCTGGGTTCAATCCCCGGTACTGCAAAAAAAAAAAAAAGTGAAACTCTAGTGAAGATGAATATGTTTCATGGAAGAATAAAGGTATTTTTAGCATTTGAAGAAACTTAGTGTTCAGGTAACTGATGGCCAACCTATATCTGAATTTTAGAGAAAATGTGCTTAAGAGCAAATAGAAAATATATCCCTGTATCACTTGTTATGTTTTTTCTCTCATTATTATATATTGCATGACATTTCAAGTTAGTTAATATAATTAGTGTTTCATTTCTCCAACCCATTATTATATAATTTGTGAATTCAGTGAAACAAACTAGACAGGGCTAAAATAATATTTTTCAAATTTAACCCGTTAAAACAGTGACAATATTTCTGAGGTATTTCCATGACAGTTATGGATATAAAAAACTGTGGCCCTTGCACACCTCTTTCCTTCCCCCACTTTTCTCAGGTTCCTTCTCTATTAATAGGAACAAGTTTACTATAGGAACTCTTTTTGAATTCACTGCTAAATTTTGTGATTGTGTTCACCTAGTTGATAATTTTGAGATTTCACCATTATGTATTTCTAATATAGGAGAAGAATTAACCCTCTTTGCTCCCTCTCCTATTACTTACATTTAGTTACATGATGGTTTTGATTAGATCCAATTTACATTAGGACAAAAATGCAAATACTATTCACAGATGCTTATGCAATAAATGAGGACCACTTCTGTTTCCAATGTTCTTATTCTTCGTCATTGACAGTTGCCTTTTTTGTTGGTGGTGATTGGCTTAGTTTATAATCTCCATGTTCCACTGCACTCACTCGGGTCTGAATCTCTTCCTAAAGCATTGAGATACATCAGCGACCCCATCGGGCCAGTCTTTCTAAACATTCCTGTTGGAGCACTTGGGGCTGATCTATTCTGGACAGTCGCCCTTGATGCCAGCTGCACAGTTGTCATTTTGAGATTTCTACTAACAGTGGCTCTGGGGACTTGAGTTGATCTGGAGTTTATATACTCCAAGGCCTTTTCTTCCTTCTTTTGTTCCTTGTTTTACTGGATCACATCCACCAGGGCAAAGGAGAGAAAAATATTTGAGAATATCAAATCAAATATATTGAATCAAAGATACAAGTTTGCCAAGTGAGAAGCGAATAAAGTTTTATACCTGTTTTTTTAATCAGGAATTATAAAATTTTGGTGTTTTTTTTTGCTGTTGCTTATAATTGGTAGGGAACAGAAGATAAATAAATTAAAAACTAACCTTAATCTTTTCAGAGGTACATAGATAGTTGTGGAATAAAATACGACTGACCTAACTTTGAAACTATCTCGCCCTTTTGTAATCTGTATCCCATCTTGCAATTCTCCATTTAGAAGAACTACACTGTTCTATTCTAGTAACTCACTACAATACATAGAAAACCTGTAATGGCATTCTATTGTGTGCTTTTATCAAAACATTTATGTGACTTTAATAAAGTAGTAAGCTTAAGTAGTATTAAAAGTTGAAAGCAATTTTGAATCAATATTTGAAAGGCTGTTTCCCCATTGCTTGTGAAGAACTGGAAGCAGTTGTGTTTATCATTTGTATATGACTATTTTGCTCCTTCAAATCTTATAGAATTCTTTCTTTGTTTACATGTTCCGAGTGTCTCCATTATGAGCTGCTTACAGCTGCATGGAGAGAGAGACAGAGAGAGAGAGAGAGAGAGAGAGAAGATTTTATAACAAGAAGAAAAGTGAATAGAAACATGTTGGGTCCAGGAAACGAAGTCCTTTTTATTGCCAGCGTAACCTCTAGCACCCTTTGCTGGTTGTACCTGCTGCAAAGGATAAAGGAATGTAGGACTGAGCTCCATTATAACAGATCAAGTCACCAAGTGTCTACTTACAACTGAAGACATTATTCTGATAACTGGACACTCATTTTGCATTGAAGTACTTCTACCTTCTACCTACTACTGGTTTCCTCAGTAGATAAATCCTTTGTTGTGTTTTTTTTTCTCTCCAATTCTCCTCTCCAGGAAACTAAAACTACAGATATGCTATGAAATAGTAATCTATGGTACTGGCAGTCTGTATTGAGTGGAAGAGGGAAACTAGAGTTTTGGCGTTGTTTTATTTTTTAATTTTTTGCGGTGCTGGGGATTGAACCCAGGGGCATTCTACCTCCGAGCTACACCCCCAGCCCTATTTATTTTGAAACAGAGTCTCACTAAGTTGTGGAGGGCCTCACTAAGTAGCTGAAGCTGGCCGCAAACCCGGGTCCTCTGGTCTTAGCCTCCCAAGTGCTGGGATTACAAGTGTGTGCCACCATGCCTGGCTTGGCAGCCACCATGCCTGGCTTGGCAGTGTTTTAACTGCTATCTTCCATTATTTCAGAGCACCCTACTAACAACTGATCATCTCTGTCGATTCTAATACTTCTGATGAGATATACAATATAAATTGGTTTCTCATCTTCCCACAATTTTGGTTCATTTAAATTTTGCTTATTTTATTTAAATTTTCTTAGTCACCAAATCATGAGCTCAGGTCCAGTTTTATACGCTGGGGCCATGGTGTGAAATGGACATGTGGAACCTTTTGTTCAAAAGTCACTAAGAGTCTCCAAACAGCAGCAGTAGCTCACTGGACCAACTGCACCTCTATGTGTGGGGACCTGCACAGCTGCTTGAGCCCTGCACTCATGAAGCTGGCGTTGCATTCACTCATGCTCCATCAATTGAAGCTCAAGATTTTCTTGCTTTTTCCCCCCAAATGTTACCCATCCTTGTAAATAACTTGGATCAAGCCATATGTTGAAACTTAATTGCCAGTGTGGTAGTATTAAGAGATGGGTGCCTTTAGGATGTGACTGTCACAAGGATGGAGCCCTCATGAGTGGGCTTAGTAACCTTTTAAAATAGGAGTGGGGTACATCTATGAAGCAGAAAACAAGTGATCAAACACTAAACCTTCTTAACTTCCAAACCTTTGGAAAATAAATTACTATCATTTGTGAATTACCCAGTCTAAGGTATTTTTATAGCAACCCAAAGAAAGGGAGGCTTTTTCCAATTCCTTTTTTTCTCAGAGTTTTAATTAAGGCTAAAGTAGCTATTTTAACACATAAATTACAAAATCTCATTGGATTAAGAGAAGGTAAACTCTTCTTTATAGAAATATCAAAATGAATGTTCTTCACTGGCAGGCATGTTAACTCTAAGCAGCAGTTCAGGGTATGTGCTCCTTCCATGTTTTTGGCTCCACCATCCTTAAAGCCTGACTTCCAAGATCACAGTTGGAAAGAGTGTGGATAATCATTTATGGAAAAATAATTGTGTAGCACATCAGATTTTATTTTATTGGATAGAACTTAACCATGTTGTTCCTTTTATTTGCAAGAAAGATGGAAAATATTATCTATGTTTCTAGAATAAAGAAATATGTGTTTGATGGTGTGCACCAGGATTATGTCAAAGTTCTTGAGTTTATTTGATATCAAACATCCATTGCAACTGTTCAATTTTTGGTGGTATGTGACGGCTATGTAATATTTCTTGATTCAATTTTCTCACGTGTTATTATCTAGAAATAAAGAAATCTTATTACTGTTTTTCTCAAACAGAAAAAATCGAAATGAATTACTACATTGTCAATAGACTCTGAGTACACATTAGATATTATGATAAAGTCAATCTTATATGAAGCGCTTGTCTCTCAATTCTGTGACACATACTTTCACGGAAAACATTGAGATGAATGAGACAAGTAAGTGGCAAACCTTACTGTGTTGCCTTTCACAGCCACTTCTTTACGGAACCCATTACTTTTCACAAAGGGAAATTGATGCAAAGTGTCTGGTTGATGCAGTTCTATTTTCTATGAGCATTCATCAGTGGTTAACACCAATGGCAAACCAAAGACTGAGTAGTACTGGTGAGAAGGAGCAGAGACACTACTGCACAGGAATCAATCAAGTACAGATGATAATTAAACAGAAAAATGAGATGCTCTAAAATTCACATCTTCATGATTTTGTGGTAAAACAAGAATAGTTAGGGTCAGTCACAACTATTTCAGTATAAAATAAAAAAAATCTAATTCATTCAATAGACAATAGTCTATTAGCATTTTAGTTGACTTGATAGTTCCTTCCCTAATGGAAAATAGGGTACTGAAATTATCATAATATCCCATTGCACATTAGATATTGTATAGGCAAAATTAGATAAGAAAACAATAACTCACAAAATCCCCATTATAAAATGTTGCAGGATATATATTTTTCATCTGCAATAAAAACTAGCATAAAGTTACCAAATCTGTGCATTAAACTTTGGGAATCTTGTACACTTAAAATGAGATACTGGAATACTCAAAGTCCAAAAAATATGTATGTGATACTTTTATTTTCTATGGTTATATCCTTAGAATAATCCTTAGGTTTTGACAGGAAACTATAAATGTAATATTTGTATAATGACAATCACAAGATGTAGTCTTTTCTAATGATCCTAGGGCCTGTTTCCCATTATGCCAGTTTATTATTTTTGTGTATATGTAGGGCCACTTGAACTTCAGCAGTTTTTTCAAGTATGTTCTTTTTTTAATTGGTTCATTGCAGTTATTCAACATAATGAGCGTCAGCATGATAGAAACATATGTGCACACAGCACTTGGTGTGTTTCCCTCTAGACCCTACCCTGCTGCCTCCCCCTCCCTATACATAATATTGAATTTTGTTTTGATATCTTCATATGTAAACATAGCATTATTTGAACTGTTTCCTTTATTAAGTCTCCGCTGCATTATTGATTATTCCACCTGGTGTCTCTTTTCTATTTTACCCCCTTCCAATGCAAATTACATACATTTCCAAGGCTAGCATTTGGAAAAAATAACAACAACAAAAATTTTTAATCAACTTTCTCTAGGCTGATTCAAGAACCTCAAATGATCTCCACTTGCCCGAAGTATGAATATATTAAGGTCTTCATAATTCATAATCATTCATCAATATGTTTAACAACTGTTACAGTGGTCTCCTCACAAGCACAATATCTTCATCACTGTAGTCATGGTTTAGCTCATGCCATTCTTAGAAACAGGAACGTCCTAAGTACTTTTCTTTGACCATTTAAATCTTATTCCTCTCAAATGTTGGTTGCATTCTTACACATTTCATGGGGTCTCTTGGACCTTCTGCAGACCACAACTTTATCTTCTCCCTCTCTGCTTCTGTTGTATTGAGTTTTCTATAATAACTTTATGAGTTAGTGCCACCCTTAGGTCCTTTATTATAATAGAAAGTACTCTGTTAAATTGCCAAATGTTTTAATATTAAAAATTATAAGCCGGGTGTTGGTGGCACATGCCTGTAATCCCAGTACTTGGGAGGCTGAGACAGGAGTATCGCAGGTTTGAAGTCAGCTTCAGGAATTCAGTGAGTCTCCTCATGGTGAGCTCCTGCTTCCAGATTAAAAAATAAAATAAAATAGAGCTGTGAGTGTAGCTCAGAGTTAGAATGCCCCTAGGTTCAATGCCCAGCACCACACACAAAAATAATAATAAAATAAAAATTATGGAGTGAACAATATCATGGTATGATTTTAAAAATCATGCAATTTGCTGAAGATAATTTAAATTTATAGGAATTTCTACAGCAAAATTTTGGTAATTTCTCTCCTGAGCTGAATAATATTCCTGGACCAACCCTTTTCTGAATATCCATGCTATTTTTTTCTACATAGGATTAAATATTTGAAACTCAAAACACGAATAAAACTTACTAAGTATAATTCCTTTATATAGCAAGTAGATCTTGTCTTCAATATTCGGAGAGTTTGTAGAAATTGTAAAGAGCTATCTGATTTTTGTCTATCTGGTAGCCAAACTATCCAATTTTTAAAACTGACATATATGTGAGCAGATGGTATATAGAAGATCAAATAAAAATACTTAGAAAAAAAATTTTTTTTTTTGCGGTACCAGGGATTGAACCCAGGGGCGTTCTACCTCCACGCTACACCCCTGGCCCTATTTTTTTATACTTTATTTTGAATCCGGGTCTCATGAAGTTGTGGAGGGCCTCGCTAAGTAGATAGAGAGAGAGAGACAGGGAGAAAGCTGAGGCTGGCCACAAACCCGGATCCTCCAGTCTCCGCCTCCCAAAGTACTGGGATTACAAGCATGTGCCACCACGCCCGGCCAAAATACTTAGAAATTTTTGATAGCTTAATTTCAACCTTAATGAAATTACTGAAAACTAAAACAAAAGTAAAATAGACTAGTTTCAGTTATTGACTTAGGAAATATCATGAAGAGTATTTGGAATGTGTGGGAAAGAAGAATACATTTCAGGTGGTAGAAAATAAAATCATTTACAAAATTAAAACATTTATATACTATAGCTCTTGTACAAAAATGCATAGATTTGTATAATGAAGAAAGATAATATAGATGATAGCTTTAATATTCTATTGACATTTTCTCTAAATTTTTGCAAGAATATGTCTACTTTATGTTAAAATTTTCATTTTTATGTCTGATTTCATTTTTCTGGTTATAAGAGTATATTCAGGTAATGAACAAAGATATCCAAAATTCCAGTAGAGCTAAGTCCTTAGGTGGCCTTTAATCAATGATGGGCTGGATAGGAAATTGTTGTATGGAAGCCTTTGTTCCTTGACCTTGAGTTGGAAAAACTCTAAGGCATGCTCTGTGGTGTCTGCCAAGGTCCCCAGTTCACTGAGCTCCAGCTGCCCACAGTGGTGAGTGTCTTAAAGCTGCAATTTTACTAGATACTCTCCTTGCCCTAGGTCTCTTTCTTCAATCCCTTTCATTTGTTTTTGAGATCACTACCAGATAAATTATTTTTGCCTTAGTCCTTTTATCAGATTCTGCTTCTGGTAAAACCCAAACTGAGATAGATATCCATTGCAACCTTATCTGTAATAGAAAAAGATTGGAGGAAGCTATCTAAATCCTTATATATAAAAATCAACTTAACACATTGAAGTGCATCCTTTCAATGGAATGGTAGGTTTTCTGTGAAACAAATGATAGATCATTCTATATACCAATAATACGTTATATCCACTCTATACTACATAAAAAAACATGCAAAATAAGGATGTAATTATGAATTTGCTTAAATAAGCATATCAGATCTCAGGCAAAATAAAGGGGAGTTGGTAATAAATATTATCTCTGATTTTAGAACTTAGAGTCTGTGGGATACAGATGAATGGAGTACTGCATATTGCTGTTGGCTCTTTTGTAAATTTTTATTATTATTCCATGTGTATTTGTACCTGTTCAAATATTGAATAACAGAATTTCCAAAAATAGGATAGACAACTTTTAATATGTGCAAATGCAAGTTGAATCTCACCTGTTAGTGAGGCCTTGAGAGAATGAATTTGATAGAATAATGTGTATTCCATGACACCTATTTTGCTAAGAGTCTACTATTCCTTACTAAGCCTCAATCTGTCAGATATATTTCATATATAAGTTACACTGCATGAGTAGCTTGAAAAATCCACAAAACATAATAAAAACATAATAAACCAGATAAACAAAGCTGGATTATCTTGTATGCAACACACACACACACACACACACACACACACACACACACTTTATGTAAAATGATTCTAAAACCTACCCGTGAAATCGGAGTGTACATTTTCAGGTGTTCTTATTGTTTTACGTAATTATTATTTTTATGTTTTCTATTTAGAAACAAAGCAAAGCAAAACAATTATTTATAAGCAAAGAATAACGTAAAATATTACTCCTTACTTGAAAAATCCAGTCCTAGATTCACTGCTTCCTAACTAATGCTCCATATTGGATTCTTCTATGTAAAGTTCATAAATTGCCCCTCTCTTTTCTATACATTTCTGTCTGTTTACCTTGTTTAATCATTAAGGGTGTTTTTTTCTCCGTAAAGGTAATAAGTACCTTTACCACTGTGGCCAGTCTGGCAGTCCTCAGGCACATTAGATTAAAAAGGCATGCCACCAAAAAGAACTGTGAAATGTATTTGAAAACGAAGTTTAATTGCAGTCAGCATTTCTTAGACCACTGCTGTTAACATCGCTCTCACTTTACAAAGGTGACAGGAGTGTATGGTGTTGAGAACTTGGCATGTGGCAACACATTTTATCATACAGGAAACTCTCTCTTCTGTAGTGAAGGAGAAAAAGTGATATTATTTGGATGGGAGAATATGGAAAAAAACATTTTTAAAATAGAAGTCACAAATAAAAAAAGAGACATTATATAAAGATTCCTTTTAGATCTGGTCATATATTGGTGCCAGTGACTATTTACATATACTTTAAAACATGATGTTTGACCTTAAAATTTTATGAAATATACTCAATTGATATTATTCTGGTTTTGGGTAGCTAATAAAATCTGCTTCATTTAACCTGCTAGAGGAGATTCTAATTATTCTTTTAGTTGTGTTAAAGTAAGTTCATAGAAGGTAACAGGATCAGCCAGGCATTCAGAAAATAATTTTCTGTGAGTCACGGAGTTGTACAGCCAGAAGGAAAACCATTAACTCCATATCCAACCATCTTGACTGAAGATACATCGCTGAGTTTCTTCAAACTGTGCTTGTTCAAAAGAAAGCTCCACTTCTGAGAGGTCAGCCCTAATATAGTGCATCAAGCTTTGTACCTTCAGAATATCTGTAACATCCGAAAGAGAGATTTAATAGATAACATAAAAAAGGAAGTTATAACTCCTCTTTAAGATATAAAAGCATTTCAAGGTAGTAGGGAAGATGCAGTTCAAAACACAACTGTTATGGATCTCTTCTAATATACGGAAGAAAAGTAATATGGACTAGCATAAGAATGCCTCTGCTGCAAAAATCAGACAGGAAAAGAAAATCTGCAATACATTCTTTCATGGTAACTTCTTTACTAAAATTATGCAGGACAGCAAGAGTGAAAACTAAAACAGCAAACTGAAATGAGTTGGATCAAGTTAAGAACTTTGTTGGAGGAATTCCCATAGCAAACAATATCTGTATATTTTCAGAGTCAATCCTGAAACATTGAAGGGGAAACAGTAAGTACTAAGTGCTAAATGTCACCAACACAGAACCCACAGGGCCACTGAGGATATTCCAGTCTAACTTAAAGAAGTTCAGTCATTAGTTTGAATTTTTCGAGTTTTTAATTACGGAACATTTATCGGGTATCACGTTGGTGCTACAGAATAAAAATAATTAAAACGTTTTTTAAGTAAAAATAATAGCTCATTCTTTAAGAGAAAAGATGCAAGCATCCCAAAGGTGTGTATTTGTGTGTTGTGGTGTGTGTGCTGAGTGTGTGTGTGTGTAGATGGGAACATGGGTAGGAAAATTGCCTTAAACTTTGATAATATCATTTTTCTATGGAATCCAATGAGTCTCTGAATTATTGTTTTCCACATTGGAAAAATAACATTTTTAAAATTTTTTCAGATATATGTCACAGTGGTCTTACATGAAAATATAAACTCATGGAAAAAACAAAAGTGTGATAGAAATCCCCCCAGATCAAATCAGTTTTTGATTAAAAAAGGCAAAATCTATTAGAAGTCCCGTCACTTACAACAAGTTGGATCTCAGCAAATTGCATACCTTTTCTCCACCTGTAATAGGAGAAGGCTTTCATCTGTAAACCTTTCAGCTTTTAATAAGCATTGGACAAAAATTGAGTAAAAGAAATTAAGGCAAGTTGTTTAGAAAAATGCTCGGTTCACATGTTAGCTTCCACTACTCCAACAACTATTGTTAGCCTTGATGTTACTTTTGTTGTTAGCTTGCAATGATGCTTACTATAATATAAATGGCTTCTAATCACTTTCCGCTGTGCATTTTAATCAGGAATTCTCTTCAACACCTACTGATAGGTGGCTTTTAGAAGGAAAGTCCACTTTCTTATTCATGCCTTCTAAACAAAATGATTAAGAGAAAAGGCTTTTCAGTTAGACTGCTCAGTTTGATTTTTGATTATATCTTATGTATTGGAATATGTGTACTTTCTTTGAGATCTTCCCATCAATATTTTATTCCAAATTGTTGCTGAATATCTATGGGGAATACTTTATTCTCACATCAGACAAGATATTCACATATTTCCTTAGAAAATATGCATTGACTGTGAGAATATCAATGCCAATCTCAATACCTTGTATGGGAGGGGGTAGAATGGAGAGGGAGTCGGGGGAAAACTCATCAAGTGCTGTGTGCATGTATGTTACTATCACTATGAACTACATTATGAAATGAGACTATAATGCACCAATAAAAATACAAAACAATATTCATTGACTTTCCATGGGCTCATAAAATGTATTGGTCAATAAAACAATAACTAATAAATAATTCTGGTAACATTAATGTATAGATCCAAAGGATTGTACTTAAGAGAAAAATATTTCACAACATTTTGGATAAAGTTATAACAATGTTTTCATTATTCCAGGAGTTATGGAGGCCTCTGAAAGAAAAATAATCAAGTCAATAAAAATGAAACATAAAATCTATACATAATTGGAGTTTCTTCTGTTTTTTCACTTGAGCATCTCTATGACATTGAAAGAGAAAATGAAGTCAAATTCTCCATTAGTAGTAATATCATAATATAACATGTACTGCCCTTGGAAAGAGAAAAATAAATCGTATATGTAAGCCTATTTCATAAACACCTTAGATGGTAGGGCAGGTGGAGCTGACCTGTGGAGAATACACTGATTGGTTCAAAAAAGAAAGGGGTTTAATTTAAAGATCAATTTAACTATAGATGTCCTATTGTCATTAATATATTGCAGGGTTGGGTAATGATACATAGCAATTAACATTAATTCAAGAGACCAATTAATCAGAGTTATAGTCAAACAATTCTACGTGAAGTACATGTCCAGTGTTGCTACTCTTGTGTCATCAAGTTTCAGATGTCCTATGAAAATTTAATGTAGAAAATTCCTATAAATGATTATATGTGGTACTTTATGATCTTTTTCAATATCTTTCATTATATTTTTAGTCTCCATTTTTAATACAAGTAATTAGTAAAAATTTAGGCTGTTAGAGTGAAATAGCATTCTCCCAAAGAAATCATTATTGTTCATGATTGCTAAAGTGATCACAGAAAAGATGTCACTTAAATTCCCCTACTGTGTTTCTCCAACCCAAGCATAACATCATTGCCATTGTTCTAAATTGTCAAAGGAAATTGTACCAGGAAATATTAATGAGACAAGGAGGATGACTGTATTCACAAATATGGCAAAAGGGGAGAGAGGTGATGTGTAACCATTTTGTTGCAGTAACAAAATAATCTGACACAAGCATCTTAAAAGGAGGAAGTATTTATTTTTGCTCAGTTTCAAAGCTTTCAGTTCATGGGTGGTTGACTCGTTTACTTTGGTCCTGAGGAAAGGCAAAAAGAACATCATGTCACAAAGACATGACAAAGCAAAGCTGGTTAGTTCATTGCAGCCATGGAGATGAAAGAGAGAGAGAGAGAAAGAGAGAGAGAGAGAGCGCCATGGACAATGCATAGTCCCCAACTGCATGTCCCCAAGGACCCACTCCCTCCAACTCTTACAGTTCCAGCTCTTATAGTTTTCACCACCTCCCAATAGTCTGTTCAAATTATGAATTCATCAATAATCTACTAATTAGGTCAGTGTCCCCATGTTCCAACCACTTTTCAAAAGCATTCACTCTAAATAATGCTGCATTGGGGACCAAGCCTTTAACATGTTAGCCTTTGGAAGATATTCCAGATGAAAAGCATACCGTTTTACCTTTGGCCCTCAACTGCTTTTGCTCATCTCACAATGCAAAATGTGTCCAGTTCGTCTCCAAGAGTCTCCATTATCTTAATAGTTTTGACATTGCTTCAAAGTCTAAGTCTAAAGTCTCCATTGAGACTCAAGGCAAGCTCCTAGTTATAAGCCGCTGCAAAAAGCAAAAGGTTACATACTTCTAACATACAGTAGTGAGAAAGATCGGACCTAAGCATCCCCCTTCCAAAAGAGAAGAATGAGGGCATAGAAGGGGTAGGGGGACAAAGCAAGATAGAAATCTAGCAGGGCAAACACTAAATCCTATAGTTACGTATCCATCCAGCATCTGGAGCACGTGGTATTAGAGCTTGAGTTCCATAGGGCTAGCGGATCCCTGCCCTATGACCTTTCCCATTGCAGCTCACCAGGATTCTCCCTGGGGCCAGCTGTGCTCATTGCCTAGAGCTTTCCTCAGCAGATGCTCCACATTCCTGGAATCTCTAACTCCCTAGAGTCTGTATTACAGCTTTGCCTTCACTCTCACAGATTCAAGCATCGTTTTCTCAGAGGCTGTCTGCAGAGATTCTGACTCTGAGATATGTTGTTTGACCTCTAAGGCTTTCCATTGAAATCTGAGAGGAAGCCTCTGTGACTCTGAAACTTTGGCATTCCTTATTCCTGCAAAATCAACACCACTTGGATGACATGCAGGTCTGCGGCCGGCAGGAGCAGTATTGGGGCCTACTTGGACGATGGCTGCAATGGCCTCTGAATACTCAGATGCCTGGGCAAGGTGAAATAAATCCTGGGAAAACAATTTTGTAGGTAGCCTTTTGGGAGCAGGGCACCCCAAGGCTCTCAAAGCAATAAATAAATCTTTTCTAAGGTATTTGTCACAACAATGAAGAACTACAGTAGTGATTTCAGGGCTGGAACAAAACCCAAAAAAGTACTGAAAGATGGGGGGGAGGGGAGAGATTGAACAGTGGGATGTGTCAGTACATTGAGTTATACATGAGTTTGTGATTAGGGTCAGTTGTTTGGAATGTTTTCTCTGCGATTAAGCTACCTGGATTCTGTAAGGGCTGTGGTGAGAGGGGGTTTAATGGTCTTGTGTCTTATCCTGTTCCAGGATAAGAGGCAATTCAGGTACCTAGAGGGAAAGAAGAATGTTTAAAGATTAGTCATAGTGTGGCTAATAGTAAGACTGTCTTTGGTAATGCCATTCATCCTAATTTTCCCTGACAGAGAATAGCAAAGCCATTTTTTACTAAAACAGGGATGTATCTAGAACCCCTCAGAATATACTGTTACAGAAACTATCAATTCTTAAAAATATAAAAAATAAAAACTGCTCAGTATTCCAAATGGGGTAAGGTATTCTGAAAGTTCCTAGAAGCCAAATCTCTGGAAATTGTCAATTCTATATTTTCTGGGGTTTTGTTTGTTTAGTTGGTTGTTGGTACTGGGGTTTGAACCCAGAGGCATTCTACCTCTGACCTACAGTCCCAACCCTATTTCATATTTTATTTTGAAACAGGCTCTCACTAAGTTTCCAGAGGGTCTCCCTAAGTTTCTGAGGCTGACCTTAAACCTGTGATCCTCCTGTGTCAACCTCTCAAGTACTGGGATTACAGGCATGCACCACCATGCCTGGCTTCATATTTTTTTTGTATTAATAAACATAAAATATATTGGGTTCTCTAAGGAAGAGTGGAATATCTGGCCAAGTGGTAAACTTAATAGAGTATATCATTTGAACAAAATTATTTTTCATAAGGTAGCATTCATATGAATGTCATTATAACCTGATGAAACCCAAACTACTTCAGTAAAATAAATAAATAAATAAACAAATAAACAATAACTGGAAGCCTAGCAACACAAAGATTGATAAGGGATAATACATATTGAGAAAACCATGAAAGCCAATGTTTGGTCTGTGATTTTGGAAATGATATATTTATAGCCTATGTTTGTCTTTGCCTTCTTGGAATTAAGAATTAAAAGTAAAGGGAGCTGGGTGTGGTGGCGCACGCTTGTAATCCTAGTACTTGGGAGGCTGAGACTGGGGGATCCAGGTTCGTGGCCAGCCTCAGCTACTTAGTAGGCCTCCGCAACTTAGTGAGACCCTATTTCAAAATAAAGAATAAAAAATAGGGCTGGGGGTGTAACCTGGAGGTAGAATGTCCTTGGTTTCAATCCCCAGTACCGCAAAAAAAAAAAAAAAAAGTAAAGGGAGATGATGGCTTCAATTTGTATGGAATACTTGCATGGGACAAAACTCCCTTTCTCTCCCAAGCTGAGTCAAGACAGAGAGAGGCAGAAAACCAGCAAATAGGGCAAAATATATTTAAAATGATGTATGCTGTGTGTGAAGTTGAAGCATTATATGATTTTAAAGATGTTACCAACTGACCTTTATTATGGAAAAATAGAGTTGCCTTGGAAAACTTGCAGGGAAGATCTAAGACATCACTATTATTATGTACCAGAATTCTAATGGGTTAGTTTTGGGACTAGTTTACTTCATTCTGAAATGTACGACACTGTTATTCTTTGACTGATTTCCTCAGAAACAGGCAGTAAACAATGTCATTTTTTATGATTGAGAACTATATAGATGATGAAGAAGAGTATCGTTACTTTTCAAATAAATTTGTAGGCCTCTTTTAGTTTCACAAGCTCTAGAAAATATTGACTTAAATTAATAATGGTAAAACTACCAAGAATAAAACTGCAGAGGGTGACCAGTACTGAAGGTTGTTGTTGTTTGCTTGTTTTCCTGTTTCTTTTTTGTTGTTGTTGTTTTTCCCTTTCTATCTTTCAAGGATTCAGAGCTGGAGATCATGTAAGTTAATCACCCTCCGAGGAGAGTTGTGTATGTGAATACGAGACAGAAGCTGTCCTATAGCACAGTGGATGTCATTTACAAATGTACTCTGTCAGTGAGAATGTGAAAAAAATAATTAAGACATTAATTTTGATATGCCTAAATAGGTAACATGTGTTTCCAAATGAAAGTAATGCTTCAAAATTGAAAACAATTTGGGTTTGCCAGTGTTTCTGAATCAAGTTTCAACCTGATGAGCTCTGCAATTAATTAATTTCGATTTGTTCCTTAAATACATAATTTAATTGATTAAAAGATTACCCTTCTACAGTTTATAGTGTGAAAATATTTATTAGAAAATGATCACCTACCTGATGAATAGCAGGGGCCTTCAAACTTGGGGAAAAGCAGATTGATCGAGATGGTGTTGTACCTAATAACCAAGAGAAAATCAGTGTGATCTTCGTTGTTGATTTTTTAAGTTGCAGGGACTTTTATATTCATGGAATGTAAGAAAGCTTTGCCTAGAAATTCTTGAAAGGCTATCATGTCTATGTTTATATGACTTTAAAAAATTAACAGTTAAAAATGTCTGAATATGTTTCAATACTTCCTTCACTTCATGGTGTCCAGTAAGCAAGCTTGTGTTCATTTCTGTAGCCTATTATCCTCAGCATTTTCCTGATTTCCAAAAAGTTGCCATTAATTATAATAGCGGAAGTAATTTAAAATGTCAGTTCAAAATTTTACAGCTTGAAACAGCTCATCCCTTAATAATTAAGTCAATAAAACTAACTTAATTTAATTTAAACAGTGATGCTGTTTTTTAGGCCTTGCAGAATCATTACAATTAGTAATTTATAATTAGTATTTTATTGATGTCCATGCACCGTGTTGCCGAGCATCATCTAGAAACTGGGATGACTGGTAGTAATTTGATAAACATTCAGAACCATCGCATTAATTATGTGCCTTCCAATTATATCTGAAGTTAATGAATGTATGTGAATATTGTGGAGATGCATTTAAAGGACAGCTCAACCTTAATTATAAGACAGTGTTTTCTAATATTCTAATTATAACTTTCCTAGTTATCAGCATTTAGACAAAATGAGGCTTATCTAAAATATTAAATGTGAATATTGTTCATACAACAATCTGTTTCCTAAAATGCTAGTGATTAATTCAAAACGGCAGTCAATGTAATTTCTGCATAATATGAAGAAAACAGCTATGAAGCATAATTAAAAATACACAAAAAGTCATATATATGGTGAATAAAAAAACCCTAAAAATTAGTCAATAATTTTACTAACTTTGCTTCTATTTTAATGTTAAATCTTTATAGAAGCTTGCCACCTTTAAATTCACATACCATTTTATTGCTAATAAATTAAAATAAATACAAGAATGTAGATTTTCATAGAAAAATAGATAAAAGTCCCACATTAGTTAAAATCATAAATGTCTTTTCCTTTACATTATTGGAAGGGCTGATGGAGGAGGGCAGGATCACCCTTGGGTATATCCATTTAAGCTCAAGTAGCGGAGTTCATTTTGAATTACCATTATAATAACCAACACACTAGTAAGTTGGTATATACATATTTTCAATTTGAGTGGGAGTGGAAAACTGTGGTTGTGTCTATAGAATTCAGATTCGGTAGCTCTTCAGAATGATTTCATCATGTTTCAAGAAGATGAATGAATGTTAGGGAAGACTCTGGAAATTTTTTAAATGTCCAAGGAATCTTATTTTTCCAAAAGTTGTCCCATATATAAATAAAACCAGAGTCATCCCTTTAATGACCAGAATTTAATAATTTTTCAGGTTTATTTTAACTGATTGTGTGGTTATGAGCCTGAAAACTGAAAGATGTAGATTCATAACCAAGTATTGTAGCTATCAGGATGTGTGGATTTTAAGCAAGTCACTGAATTTTCTCCAGAATAGGGGTTTGGAATAGATAAGCTAAAATTTTCCTTAGTAACTCCAAAATTCAATGAACTTATGAAAATATAACCATCTAAAAGCACCATGGTTTATGTTGGGAATAACTTCAAAATCTTACACTTAAAAATTACATTTAAGAAATATACTCCAAAGTTTCAATGTTAAAACGAAAAATAAACAAGCAAACTTGCACTGCATTACTGAAGCATGGATTCTGAAGATACCGTGGGAAACTATATTTCTTAACATTTAAATGTACTTGTTCTTATGTAACTAATTTCTTAGATCTATTTGTATTGCACTTAACCTTGCTTTTATCCATTGTTAGCTTCCTAGGGCTACCATAATTTTTTTTCTACAAACTAGGTGTCTGAAAATAAAAGAAATTCATTCTCTCACAGTTTTGTATTGTTTTTTTTTTTTTTTTTTTTTTGCGGTACCGGGGATTGAACCCAGGGGCATTCTACCTCCGCGCTACACCCCCGGCCCTATTTTTTATACTTTATTTTGAAACCGGGTCTCACGAAGTTGCCGAGGGCCTCACTAAGTAGAGAGAGAGAGAAAGAGAGAGAGAGAGAGAGAGCTGAGGCTGGCCGCGAACCCGGATCCTCCGCCTCCCAAAGTACTGGGATTACAAGCATGCGCCACCACGCCCGGCTTCTCTCACAGTTTTGAAAGACTGAAGTCTGAAGGGAAGTTTTTGGCAAGTGTGTCCCTTCTGGAGGCTTGGGGGGGAGGGGGAATAGTCCCAAGCCTGTTTTTCAGCTTCTCTAGTGGTTACCAAGGATCCTCCACTCCAGGGCACACACTAAATCCAGTATAAAATCATCCTGAGGTCCTTAACTAATCACATCTGAAAAGAAAGGCCAAGACTATTTTCAAATAAATAATGCATTTTGAGACTGAAGTGGACATAGATTTGGGGGTTCTCTTCAATCCAGTAGAATGAATACATGCTGCCAAATACCAAACTTAATTTTACGTTTAGATCTTCAATATGCAAAGGTATATTATTTAATAGTTAAAAGAATATGAAATATTTAAGGGAATACAAATAAGGAATTTAGCACCTAAGAATACAAAAATGACGATGTCTGGCAATAACGTATTTACCAGGCATGTAAATATTCAGGAAAATATGTTCATCAAGAGAAGAAAAATCAATGAAGTGAAACCGACTCAGAACTGACAGAAATGGTTTGACATTAAGAAGTTATAACACATGTACTCTACATATTTAAGAAATTAGAAAAGAGAATGAAAATGTTAAAGAAAGGCACATATAGAGTTTCTGTTTTGGGAAGGAAAATTTTGCTCTTTTTCATGTGTTTAAAAAGTAGTTATTTAATAAGTATACATTTATTTGTATTTCTTAAAAATAAAATTTACTATTTCAAAGTCAAAAATTTGAACCTTTATTTCTCATGAATATCTATGTGAATTTATTTATAATAATCTTAGATAACATTACTTCCTATCACAGACTTTGTGAAAATGTATACAAGGTATATATTGTGTAAATTCAATTACATTTTATTCATTTGTGACTAAATTAGGTACTTTGTTCTAGTTGAAAATAGCTTCGGTAAGATAATTATAAACCTGTTTAAATATTTTTTCTTAATCATTGATGTATTATGTTTAAGACACAAATATTTTTAAATTATTATGTAAATTACAGAGAGCATAATTGATACTCAGAAAAAATATTTTTCTAAAATATTTTAAAATTTCTTGTTATAAGTTTTCCAAATATGAAGTCAGTTGTGTTTCTCTTTCAGATCTATGCTTTCAGACTTTGAATATTATTCTTAACTTTTCAAAATTAAATTTGTTCTCAGCAAAAATTTTATTGCATAATACATTTAAGCCTTTAGGTTCAAGTAAAAATGAGAAGTGCTCTAGCAGTATTTTCACCGCAAGAATCTTATTTGGAAACTTTCTGTTCCATTGTTTTTCCTTGAAGTTCCTAACCTATACATTTATAATTTGGTTAAGATTATAGGGCCATGAAGTAAATAACTTTGACTTGTGTCCCTTTGCCAAAGACTGGATTACCCCAAAATCTGGCCAACAGTAGTGAAAATGCATCTTAAAACTTTACTTATGTTTGTTTTTAATTTCTGTAAACTATGACTAATTATACTCACCAATGAATTCCTTGAGTCCTTTCCCCTGCAGGTCACGAGGAATGATATTAAACCAAAGCAATACACAAGGCCATAGGCACTTCTTTCTGTAAAGATCATTATAAGAATTTATAACAGTTTTAGAAACCAAACCAAACTGTCTCTAGTTTGGAGACTAACATAAATAAACATATGTTTTTCATATTAATTAAACATACATTTTGTACTCCAAAGTATTAAATGAAAATGATTAGACAAAAAGGTCACTAACCTTTCAAAAATGATATGAGCAAATTCTGACAGGTGGGAATCACTCACGTCTGAACTTGTCCAGCCTTATTCTATAATGAAGATAAATACATAAAGGAACAGAGGTAGAAGGAAGAAACCATCAAAACGCTAGAAACATAGTTTTGCAATTAAAGGAATCTAGAGCTTTAGCCATATAGAATTTATAATCAAATAACAGTGTTTCAAAACTGGAGGGAGACTCAGACTATTTTTCCAAAACTCTTTTCTGATAAGAAAAAAAAATTGTGAAGAGAATTGATTGAGAAATGTTGAATAGCAAAAATGAAACTGGGTTTATTTTGGTGCATTATAAGAATTTCTGGAGGTTTTATTCATAAAATAATTATTCTTCAAATTTGGATATATATTTCCCACAATTCTTTAAATTTACATTGATGAAATAAAGAATTAGGTGTTTATCTCCCAAATAAAGTCCGTGGTCTCTAGCATTGCAAAAGTCACCTAAGGCTGGGCGTGGTGGCACACGCTTGTAATCCCAGTACTTTGGGAGGCGGAGACCAGAGGATCTGGGTTTGCGGCTAGCCTCAGCTCTCTCTCTCCTCTCTCTCCTCTCTCTCTCTCTCTCTCTCTCTCTCTCTCTCTCT